>JBBBDQ010000548.1:10117500-10145000 GCA_037127315.1 Ascarosepion bandense | reverse complement strand
CCTTTTCCATTACTCAAAGTGAACAAAACAGAATCGATCGGAGATTGTACTTGCCATGTCGATTTCACTACCCGCTCCGATAATTTGCACCTCCGTAAATATTAGTTTCCATTATTTTGTATTACATTCTGTGCTAAACCTCAAAAGCTTTCAAGTCATGATCTTTCGTTTTACGGTATATAAGACGATCCACATGATTTCTACTTCAAATATAGGTTTTAGCCTATACCCGACTGAATAATACTTACACCAAATCTCTGTCGGGCGATGTAAACAACGCAACAAAACCGACTGAATTGAGTCTTAATGATTGTTTATTTTTTCTCAGCTACTTTGAATGTCACCCGGCTTATGGACATATAACGTTAAAACACCGGTTATCGTACGATCACCGAAGTTAAGCAACGTGGAGCTTGGTCAGTACCTAGATGAGTAACAGTTTGAGGATAATTGATGCTGTTAAGTTTTGGATGTGTGGTTAGTGTAATAGATAACACCTCGGAATTATAAATCGGAGATCCGCGTTTCAGTCCCAGTCGGGTTTGTTATCGTCACTTACGCGCAAATACCCTTCAGCAAAGGTATGAGTTCACATCTTCTACCCCAACTATTGGTTAAATAATAAGACCCGTATCAGTAAAATCATTAATATTTCCCCCTTCCAAAAAAATTGAAAAATAATTCTGACAATCTAAAAATATTTTCTGGCGTTAAATAATCTACAAAAGCTGCAAATAAACAAAAAAAAAGTCGATGAAAGAATTCAGAGCTGAAAGGCTATTTGATTAAATTTTATTTCAATGATCTATATATTCGGTTGGAAAATTTAGCATTTACCACAAATTTTCTTTATTATTGCTTACTTGGTTTGGCTGAAGGCTATAACTATTATTTCCAAAAACATCTTACAATCTAAAAATATGTTCTGGTTTTAAATAATCTGAAAAGGTTGATAAACCGTAAAAAACAAATCAATTAAAATCTTTGATAATGTTAGATGTATCTTTTCTGTTCCATATCATCTCTTTTAGTTTATCAAAATACTGATGATGCTAACGCCAAAACTGATGGTGATAATGCTAAAACTGATTATATTAACGCTAAACTGATGCTACTAATACTAAACATAATTATACTAACGCTCAAATTAATGATACTATTCCCGAAACGGATGTTGCTAGCGCTATAACTAATAATGCTAACGCTAAAACTGAATATATTAGCGCTAAAACTGATGGTGCTAACGCTAAAACAAATGATACTAACGCTAAAACTAATGATGCTAACGTTAAAACTGATTAAGCTAACACCAAAACTGATGATGTTAACGCTTCCTACTATTAATCTGTGTGCATTGTAATACAGTGGATAACGACTCGGAACGAGAAATCGAATTTCAGTTGAATTCCCTGCTTTCACTTACGCGCAAGTATTCTTGGGAAAGGTATTAATCCGTCTCTTCCCTCCAGTTATGGGTTAAATAATAGGACAAATTGGGTTCAATAGCCTTGACTGGCAACCAGTCTACCGCAGAAAGTAATGGCAACCTACTGCGGGATAATCTTCTGCCCAAGCGTGTATCACGTATGGCACTTAACTGACTGACTATTAATCTAGCTTCCCAAATCTAACTTTAAGTATTCAGTAGAATATACTGTGTGGTATAGGACTGATGCGAGTGTTTTAATCATTTCTATTGGTGACACTACAAACCACATGATGTCATGGTTCAGATTTTACTTGTGTTGTAAGATGACGCTTGGCTTTAAAATGATTTTCAGAACTCGGATTTCTGTCTTTTACCGTTTCTCGGTGCCGGGCAATAATTGATAGCGGGGATAGTCCGTTTGATCCTTAATAATGAATTCAATACTCACTGGGTTAAAATGTTGTAAAATCGACTAACCTAACCAGAGTTTGCGTATTTTCACGCGGAGATAAGAATTGGTATATGGACATTTTCGTCACGGGATCCAAATACGAACCCTTTGGCAATCAGTTATCCTTTACCTTTTATCCCCGTCTTATTATCTTCTTAGGGGTATTCAAAGGGATCTATGGCGTCTCGGCGTTGATTTATCAAGATTAGCCTGGTTAAACATGAGGAGCCTTTTACGAAATTAAAAATGAAAGGATCCAAGAAGGTATTAAGAGCCTTGTCTTGAAGTAATGGTCTACAGGTATAGATATTTCTACTAAGTAGTGTGTTTGATACTCACTTAGTGCCCAAAACAAACATTGTCTTATATCGCACCTCAGCGTGGTGCAATAATGGTTAGCAGGGATAGCCCGCTTAACCACTAATAGTGAATTCTAACTGGGTGCCCTTTGCAAAATTAGATATTAAATAACACGACTAAAGTTAGCCTGTTGTAAAATCAATCAACCTAGCAAGAGTTTATGGCATATGGATATTTTCATTTATTCAGTCACTTACGTGCCATACGTGAAAGACGTTTAGGCGATCATGTCTCTTTCAAGACATGACTGACTAGGCAGAAAATTTTTCTCGCAGTAGGTTTCCATTTTTTATGTGGTAGACTGGTTGCCAACCAAGGCTATAGAACCCAATCTGTCCTGCTATTCAACCCATATTTGGAAGAAGAGATGGATTAATAACTTTCGCAAGGATATTTGTGCGTAAGTGAATGAAACGAATTCAACTGGAATTCGAACTAGGCTCACCGATTTCTTTTTTTTTTTTTAATCATCTCACCCCAAGCAAGGCATTCCACTGCCACTATTGCGCATGGGGCTACATAGGGGAAGGTAAAGAGAAGGAGTGGTTAGACACAGGGAATGTCAGGAGGACGGTGACAGATGAGTAAGGATACCGAGGATGAGGGTTGGGCAGATGGAAAGAGTGTTTGATAGAATGGGAGCAGGTTAGTGTGTTAGGAGGTGTCTATTGACCTTACATTTAAACTCCTGGAGATTGTAGCCGTCGGGGAAGCAATCATTTGGAAGAGAATTCCACAGTCGGGAAGTGCGAGGAAAGAAACTGTTGGAGTAGAAGTTACGGCTGCATTTTATCGGTTTCACTGTAAAAGGGTGGGATCTAGTTGCTAATCTAGTATCTCGTTCAAATTCGTATTTAGGGGGCACCAGTGATCTAAGTTCATCGGAGCAGAAGCCGTGAAAGTATTTATAGAAGAGACACAGGGAAGCCACGTCGCGCCGGTGGGAGAGAGACTGCAGGCGGTCTGCCAAGTCGGTATCTATCACATTACAGACCCTCCTCTGAACCTTATCGAGAAGCCCGAGGAGAACAGCAGGGGCACCCGACCAGATATGGCAGCAATATTCAATGCACGGGCGGATTGGTAGATTTATAAATGTGCAGGATAGATTTAGACGGAAAAAACTTCCGGGCCCTACACAGAAAACCGACTTTCATAGCAGCGGATTTAGCAATGGATTTGATATAGTCATTCCATTTGAGGTCCGCTGAAAGTGTGAGACCAAGGAGGCGTAGTGTTTTACTCTCTGGGAGGCAAGCCTAGTCCATGCTAATGGGAGGTAGGTGAGATTGTCGATGATGGTTAATTGAGAGTAGCTTCGTTTTAGAAGCATTAAAATTTACTAGCCATTTCTTACCCCAGTCCAATATGGATTGGAGGTCTTTTTCAATCTCGGCTGCGAGGTTAGCTTTGACGCCTACACCAGATTTTTGTAGGAGGCGAGAGTAAACTGTGGTGTCATCGGCGTACAAACCTATTTGGGCTCTTATGGAATCAGGGAGATCATTAATGTATATCAGGAAGAGTGTAGGACCTAAGATGAAAAGGCGCCTGTTTTGGCGCCTGTTTCTCATTCCAAGTCGATATTATACAAATATATTTTCATTACAGGATGCAAATACGATCTCTTTTAGCACTAAGGCTACAAATTTTCTTTTACGGGTATACAGTTTATGGCGCCACTGTGTGGGGTTATATATTAGAGAGGTTATTTTGTTTGATCATGAGAAATGTGTTCGATTCTGCCCGTGTTACGATATAAAAATTCACTTTAAATAAGCTAAGAAAGGTTGACATACCGTAAATTTAACCAGCCTATAACTTAACTTTAATGAGGATAAAACCGCGAGAAAAATCAATTTCATGCTTGAAGACAATGCAGTTGATGACGTGACAAGCACGATATATTTATAATTAAACTAGTTTTCACTCGTAAATATTTCACGGTTTTCTCATTTTAATATTTTGATGAATCTTAATTCTTCAGTTAATAATTGAATAAGCGCATGGCAAATTCTATGATGATAAAATATCCGTAGAAAATTCACCTATTGCGTCATTAATTATTTGAACTTAACAATTTTGACAATATATTGCAATAACAATCATAAATATAAAGTTCTCTCTCTTTTTCATTCATATCATTCTTCCTTGCTTGCATTCGTTCTCTTATGTTTATGGATTGCCTGTCTCTCTTCTGCTCATAATCGTTCTTCTTCTCTGCCGTTGTCATTCTGCCTCTCTTTGTTGTCTTATTCTTTCTTCCATTACAATGATTTTCTCCGGAAATATAAGACATTTACAAAATACATTTAATTTCATTCATTACAGCAACAGCGTGACACACATAAGTACCTAGGTAGGTATTACTGTATTATGATATAAGGACTACGACTTGCTATGTTGTTCGCAGCGAGAATGTATTTTTCTTAGTTGAAGGAAACTCAAGATGAAGACAGTAAAGAAAGATTTTAAATCATTATTTAAAACACAAAAAACGCTACGAGTACAATAATACTCTCTCTCTTTTGTGTTCATATATATATATATATATATATATATATATATATATATATATATATAAATGATGATGTACATTTTACAGTAATTCTCTTTCCGTTTTATATATTCTGTTCGACGTTTTCTTTCATTTTTTTTTTAATCATTTCACCCCGAGCAAGGCAGAAATGCCACTGATGAGCGGGGGGCTACATAACTGCAAAAAGATTAATTAGAAAAGAGTGAGGAGTACAAACTAGTTAGAAAGGAGCAATAGAAAGCTGAGAATGCAGGTGCGATGACAGATACATAGGTGGCGAGAAAGGGAAGGATATACGGGGGGTGGGGAGAGAGTATTGAGAGAGTCCAGTGGTTAATAGATGAGTATTGACATTGCATTTAAATTTCTGGAGGTTGTAGCCGTCAGGAAAGCAAGAATATGGAAGCGAGTTCCACAGGCGGGAAGTGCGAGAGAAGAAGCTGAAGGAGTAGAATTGTCGTCTGCATTTGGCTCTCTCTGTTTTGGGGTTTTATTTATTTATTTTATATATTTATTCTGTTATGCGAAGCTATCCTGGCCAAGGTATCGGCAGTCACTGGTCACTGTTACCCCTCCCCTGTGAAATCTCTATTTATCATGCGTGTTGGTGTGTACGTCGTCCGGCCTTTCTATGTTTCATTTGTTATGTATGTATGTAAGTACTACGGTATCAATATAATTAAATGATTTTTTTAAAACATTTCTTCAACTATTTACTTGTCTGTCTGTATGGTTTGGTTATCGTTAATTTTTTTAAGGCATATCAACCTCAATAGGTTATTTAATGCCGATAAGATTTTAAGACAGATTCATATGAATAGAATATATGAGAAATCAATTTGTAGTTTAGCTTTCATTGGCGTATTTTTTAAGATGGTTTTTGTCAAGGGTCTGGTGCCGCCTAAGCACGAATTTACACGAGATACTAGATTAGCAACTAGGTCCCACCCTTTTACAGTTAAACAAATAAGATGTAACCGTAAATTCTACTCCAACAGCTTCTTTTCTCTCGCTTCCCGCCTGTGAAACTCCCTTCCACAACTCTGCTTTCCCGACAGTTACAATCTCCAGGTGTTTAAATGTAGGGTCAATAGACACCTCCTATCACACTAACTCCCAACTATTCTCACAACACTCTCATCTACCCAACCCTCATTCTCGGTATCCTTACCCGCCTATCACCCACCCTCTGTCATTTCCTATATTTAATCAGCCTTTCTTCACTCTACGTAGCCCCCTGCACTCATCTTGACATGCCTTGCTCGGGGTGAAACGCTTATAAAAAAAAAAAAAAAAAAAAAAGGGCCAAATGTATTACTGGTAATTTTTTTAAAGGATTACTGGAATGTTCACTATAAAAATCTATTTTTATAATTTACACAGTTTTGACTCCAGTTTAGGGTTAAGTATTTGCCTTTAGTTGGGACCCAAACAGGTGCTACAGCCCCGAGACAGATTGAACCTAGAAACAGTAATTAAGAGGTGGTTTCACGCTCCTCATTGACTAACAATCAGATTCAGTGCTGCTGGATGCTGCACGTCATTGTTTATCATCATACCGAGGATACCTCACTGGTGGAGGGGTACCTCTCAACAGAGATGCAGTCGGTGTATTCTGAAGCCCCTGACCATAAGAGGCGCGTGTTTGAAAACAATGTAGTTGTAGGAAGAAAAAAGATTTTTGTGCTTGCAAAGATTGATATAATGAGTGAAAAAGGGGAGCAAAGCCATGAATGAGCGGTGGAGAATTTCGTGGAAGATGATTGCATGCAGTTTTATCTCTCCAACTCGCTTTCTCTCTCTCTCTCTTCCTTCCCATCTCTCTCTCTCTCTCTCTCTCTCTCTCTTTCATGAATATTGTGTCCATTTGTACGATGTTTTTCCTCTCACATTCTCTCCAGTTATTAATACTGTTTTTTGCACGCAATTTTCTCTCTCTTTTCTTCTCTCTTATCATGAGTATTGTGTGCTTTTGCGCGAAGCTTTCAATCTCTACTTCTCTCTTGTCCTGAATTCTGAGTCTTTTTGCGCGACGGTTATCCCCTCTCCTTTTCTCGTGTTATGAATGCTGTGTCCTTTTGCACGCAACTTTCCACCTCACCCTCTCTCTTGTCATGAATGCTGTGTCTTTTTGCGCGAAGTTTATCCCCTCTCCTTTTCTCGTGTTATGAATGCTGTGTCCTTTTGCACGCAACTTTCCACCTCACCCTCTCTCTTGTCATGAATGCTGTGTCTTTTTGCGCGAAGTTTATCCCCTCTCCTTTTCTCGTGTTATGAATGCTGTGTCCTTTTGCACGCAACTTTCCACCTCACCCTCTCTCTTGTCATGAATTGAATGCTGTGTCTTTTTGCGCGAAGGTTATCCCCTCTCCTTTTCACGTGTTATGAATGCTGTCTCCTTTTGCACGCAACTTTCCACCTCACCCTCTCTCTTGTCATTAATGCTGTGTCTTTTTGCGCGAAGGTTATCCCCTCTTCTTTTCTCGTGTTATGAATGCTGTGTCCTTTTGCATGCAACTTTACACTTCACCCTCTCTCTTGTCATGAATGCTGTGTCTTTTTGCACGAAGGTTATCCCCTCTCCTTTTCACGTGTTATGAATGCTGTCTCCTTTTGCACGCAACTTTCCGCCTTACCCTCTCTCTTGTCATCAACGTTGTGTCTTTTTGCGCGAAGTTTATCCCCTCTCCTTTTCTCGTGTTATGAATGCTGTGTCCTTTTGCACGCAACTTTCCACCTTACCCTCTCTCTTGTCATGAATGCTGTGTTTTCTCTCTTTTTCTCTTGTCATGAATAGTGCGTCGATTTGAACGCAGCTTTCCACCCCCCTCTCTCTCTATTGTCAGGAATATTGTGTCCTTTTACTTTTATGGTTTCCCTTTTCTCTCTCGCTCCTCTTTCTTTATTTTTATAAATTTTGTGTTCTATTGCACGCAGCTCTCTCTCTCTCTCTCTCTCTGTCTGTCTGTCTGTCTCTCTCTCGTCATGAATTTTGTGTTTATACACTTGTAATAAATTATTACGTTCTTTCGTGCTCACCTTTCTATCTCATCTTTTTATCTTTTGTCATGTATGTTTGTGTTCAATTGCACTCACTCTCTTTCTCTCTCTCTCTCTCTCTCTCTCTCTCTCTCTCTCTCCCTTAATGTTTGTTCTAACACACTCAGATTTCTCTCCCTCTTTTTCTCTCTCTCTACTCCTTGTCATAATTGCTGTGTTTATTGCACTCAACTCAACTTCTATAATGGATCATCAATTTGTTCAACATTTTATGATTCAAAAAGCATTTATCACTGTAAGTACTTATTTCTCAACATATTTCCTTTGTTTGTGACTGCATTTAATCCAATGGTAAATAATAACCACATAGATCAAGCATCACACAGGGTACGTTTTTCGGTCAAAATTCTACTAATAAATATCGGGTCACGAACTGATTGATCCGCGCTCCTGGGTTCGTTTGACGGTGTACATATGTACACTACAGACAAAAGGTTTAGGACGATCCTGCATTTCTTAAAAAAACTCTTTAAAAAGAGGTATTTCTGTATTTTTTTTAATAGAATTTAAATTTCAGTAACTACGGTGTATATGCTTTTATTTTCAGTCTTTCTCCAGTCTTTCTCCAGGTTTCTCTTATTACCAAAAATTACAAATTTAGATTCGTCTTCGTGGTGGTTTTATTGACGAAACAAAATATGATGCTGTTGTATATATATATATATATATATATATATATATATATATATATATATATATATATATATACTTAAGTGCTTCTGATTTGCTCAAATAAAAGTAATTTTTTTAAAAATCATATCACCCCAAGCAAGGCGGTAACGCCACTGATGTGCAGGGGGCTACGTAAGAGTGAAAAGGTTGGAAAAGAGAAAGACGGAAACCACATCCTAAACAGGAAACAAGGGATAAACTGTAGTTACTGAAATTTTATCATTTACTTAAAAATACAAAAATATCTCATTTTTAGGTGTGTGTGTGTGTGTGTGTGTGTGTGTGTGTGTGTGTGTGTGTGTGTGTGTGTGTGTGTGTGTTTAAAAAATGCAGGTTAGCCCGAAATTTTTGCCTATGATATATGCGTGTAATCTACCTCGTAAACAATCCTACAGTTACGATTTTCATGGGAATTAAACTTTATTGAAATACCGACATGACCTTTAGTGATGTAGTACGTTTAAGTTTTAAAGAAAATGGATGGAAAAGGGAATACTCAGGATCAGAAAGAGACAACTGAAATTTCTAAAACACATAATAAGGAAAGAAAGCTTGGGAAATTTGACACGAACACGGCATATTGAAAGCAAAAACGACGGAGGAAAACAGCGAGTCTGTGTATGCGGATAGCATAATAGAGGCAGTAAGTGATAGTAAAAATACAGCTGTTGCTAAGAGTTACAAAGGATAGAAAGTTGTGGAGAACCATGATCAGCCACGCCCTGAATGGATACGGTACATAAAAGTATGTGCATGGAGAAGATAAAATCCTTAGATATGTCTTAAACTGCTTTAAGAAGACTTCGTCTACATTTTTAAGTGAATTTTAACGTTAAAAATACAAATGGACCGAGTTCCCGGTTTCGGGTCGATGTCACATCGTTAGTGGAGCATGTGTTGCATTTGTTCACATAAATTTATAAGTGTCAAAAATAAAGAAATTTTATGAGAAATTACATTTAAAGAACTTCAGCCAACTTAAAAAAAAAAGAAAGTTAGAACCGATGTAACACGTGCGTATATATCAATTGAGGGGCGCAAGAAATGTCAGAAATGGAGTAAGGCGTTCAAATAACTGTTGCGAGTGTTGATGTTAATTTCCTGTTAGTGTCCTTGGGGAAGGAATGATGTGAACCATCCCTGCATTCTGTCTTATGCCTCGTAACGTGACCGTGACCCTATCAGTGAAACACCCCTAACAGCAAGTAAATACCAAGAGTATGAGGGAGGCTCTGTGAAAGCTCTCTTCAGTTGACCGAGAAGAAACACAATCGTCAGTACGGAAATGTCATAACCAAATCTATCTATCTATCTATCTATCTATCTATCTATCTATCTATCTATCTATCTATCTATCTATCTATCTATCTATCTATTCATATCTATCTATCTATCTATCTATCTATCTATCTATCTATCTATCTATCTATCTATCTATCTATCTATCTATCTATTCATATCTATCTATCTATCTATCTATCTCATCTATTCTATCTATCTATCTATCTATCTATCTATTCTATCTATCTCAGTCTATTCTATCTATCTATCTATCTATCTATCTATCTATCTATCTATCTCAGTCTATTCATATCTATCTATCTATCTATCTATCTATCTATCTATCTAGTCTATTCATATCTATCTATCTATCTATCTATCTATCTATCTATCTATCTATCTATCTATCTCAGTCTATTCATATCTATCTATCTATCTATCTATCTATCTATCTATCTATCTAGTCATCATTCATATCTATCTATCTATCTATCTATCTATCTATCTATCTATCTATCTATCTATCTATCTATCTATTCATCTATCTATCTATCTATCTATCTATCTATCTATCTATCTATCTAGTCTATCTATCTATCTATCTATCTATCTATTCTATCTATCTATCTATCTATCTATCTATCTATCTATCTAGTCTATTCATATCTATCTATCTATCTATCTATCTATCTATCTATCTATCTATCTATCTCAGTCTATTCATATCTATCTATCTATCTATCTATCTATCTATCTATCTATCTATCTATCTATCTCAGTTTTTTCGGATCTGTGTATTTATTCTTTTCATATCTATCTATCTATCTATCTATCTATCTATCTATCTATCTATCTATCTATCTATCTGGCTAGAGAGCGAGCTAGCTAGCTAGCTAGTTAATCCTGTTGGTATCTAACTTTTTTTTTTATCTATCTATGCACTTAAATTGCATTCAGATATTAATTACGAGCTTCCATGGCCAATCTATCCAAGAATGTAGGCTATTTGGCAGGGATTCCTCTTTACACATACCATCAGTCGATATGTAACATTCACATCGGATGCTGAAGTGGCTTGTATCCAAGGTAAAGAATCCTTAATTAATAATAACAGTTATAGCAAAATACTTCACATAGATGTATATTTTATGAAAGATTATCCTAACTTCGTAATATAGCACTGGTTTTATCTCTAGCTTCACAATGAATAAACTTGAAACGCTCAGACACATTACAGACATTTTTTAAAGGAAAATTTATGAAATACTTCCTAAACCTTATATACCTTTATTAGTTTTTATTTATACTATGTACTGGGAGCGATGAGTAAATTGTTGCCATTTTATGTTATTAATTCTGTGCATGCGTGTTGTTTTTTATTTTTTTTATTTTGTCAACTGTACTGTGGGGTCAGCTGGGCACCGTCTGCGAAAAAAAAGAGCACCATGACGCAATTCACCCCGCCAGAAATTTGGCAACGTCATGCTCTACTGCTTGGAATTCGCGCCAGAAGCTCCAATACGAACATTTCAGAGTGTTTGAATGTCAATTTGAGAACTGTGCAGATGATTCGGAAAGAGTTGGATGAGTTAAATGTTGATTTTTTTTTAATCATATCACCCCAAGCAAGGCGGTAACGCCACTGATGCGCAGGGGGCTACTTAAGAGTAAAAAGATTGGAAAAGAGAAATCCGGAAACCACATCCTAAACAGGGAACAAGGGATGAGCCTCTTCACCTGTTGAATAGACGTGGGTGGAGTGTGAACAAGGAGGCCTGCAGGAAGTACCTTAAGAAGGTAGTGCTGCCCTGTGTCAAGATGGAAGACCCTATTTCTGGTAACTGAACTCTGCACCATGCTACACAAGCAGGAGAACTCAGTCTTGGCTGTCAGACAATTTCTGCGACCACAACACACCTTACATGTGGTCATCTAACTCTCCAAACTGCAACTTCCTTGACTATTATATGTGGGGTGCAGTTGGGCGAGAGATCAACAAAAAATTCCTTGTAACACCAAAGATGAACTGAAAACAAGGATTATATCAGCATTCATCAACTTAAATAAGGAGACCGTCCAGAAGAGTTGCAAAATATTCTGAAATCGTCTGAAGGCCGTAGTTGAAGACAATGGCAATTTCATTGAATAAATTTACTCTTTAGTATTTTAAATTATTTTTGTATCATTTTGGCAAAGATATCTATTAAAATAAGATGTCAGTGTTCTTTTTATTTTTGCATAATTTAGACAATTAGGATGTGCATTGTGGTCCAGTGGATATTGGAGAAATCGGGGAGCCGAGTTCGAATTCCAGTTGAATTCATTGCATTCACTTACGTGCAAATACCCTTGAGAAAGGTATTAACCCGTCTTTTCCTTCCAGTTATGGGTTAAATAACAGGACAGATTGGGTTCTATAGCCTTGGCTGGCAACAAGTCTACCGCAGAAAGCAATGGCAACCTACTGCGGGATAATCTTCTTCCCAGTCAGTCATGTCTCTTTCGAGACATGATCGCCCAAGCGTGTTTCACGTATGGCAGTTAACTGACTGAATTTAGACAACAGTTCATCTATCGCATCCTGTATCTCCTCTCTGTTCACCGCAGGATCCGGGCTTTCCTCATGACCCTTAAGACACGGAGAGTAATAGCTAAATGTTGCGTATAAGTTGTTGATAGGTGATTTGAATTCTAATTTGTCCTTCTACTAAACTAAAAAGGCTACAGAACCCAGTTTTACTTATTATTTTTTTAGTGTCAGGGTGAGCAAGAAGAGATGTGTTTATGCCTTTTCAAGGACATTAGTACGAAATGAATGTAATAGGTTCACGTTGACTTTGAACCCGTACTGCTGATCCCATTAAAATTGAGATTGCTATTTAAAATGAGCAAGGACTTTCTAGAACCATTCTTAGAACATGCACTGAAATTGTCCTGAAAATTTCTCAGTCCGATCAAGAAAAGCTAAAAATAGCTATTTGGTTGAATATGAGAAAATATGTCGTGCTAAGAAATATTCAGCACACCATCGTATATATATATATATATATATATATATATATATATATATATATATATATATATATAATTGTTTCACCCCAAGCAAGGTAGTACTGCCACAAGTGCACAGGGGCTACATAAGAGGAGAGCGAAGGGAAAGAGGAACAGGTTACAGGAGGTGTCGGAGAATGAAGGATGGGAATACCGGCGTGAAAAGAGTAACATGAGAATAGAGCGAAAAGGGAGAAGAACACACACACACACACACACACACACACACACACACACATATATATATATATATATATATATATATATATATATATGTTATGGAAAGGATAAGAGAAGGATGGGAGACAAAGGGATAAGAGATGGCAATTGACATTGCATTTAAACTCTTAGAGATTGTAGCTATTAGAGAAGCAAATATACGGAAGAGTGTTCATATAGAGGTTCGTTAAATAGAAACTTCTAATGTGATGCTTGGAAAGAGAGAAGAAATATCTTGGTTTTCTATGATATCCAAGTTATAAAATCATTTCACTCTTAGGAAGGAGATAATGTCACGAACATGCAACTGACAAAAAAAAAAAAAAAAAAAGAAAAAGAAAAAATAAACAAATAAATAAAAATAAATAAAAATAAAGAATAAAAATGGAAGGGATTCTACAGGTCAGAACGGTGAGAAAAGAAACTTAGAATAGAACTTACATAAACATGTGTATTATTAATACATACACATAAACAGACAAGCTTTTCGATACATACTTTCACTTAAAAATTTTTCAATGTACATATATTTAAAAATAATCGTCTTTGGCTTTAATACACGTAACACATATCTGGCCAATAAAAATCAACCCCAAACAACATTCCTATATTCTTTCTCTTCAATTTTTGATTTCTCATCTTTAACTAGATCTCTGAAGAAGCTTTAATAAAACGAAACATGTCAGAATGAGACAGGCTTTTTACCTTGTTCTTTATTTATTCTATCATATATATATATATATATATATATATATATATATATATATATATATATATATATATAAAATAAAATAAATTTCCAATATTCAAAATTGTTGAATGAACATTTCAACATGAAAACCCTAAGAAAGATTTCACATCTCATCAGCAACGCTTCATATTTCAAAATGAAAATAAAAATAAGAATAAAAATAAAAAAATAAAAAAAATAAAAAATGACGGTTAAGATTTGAGAAATTTACGTCACAAAACATTTCGGAAGCAAATCATGTTTATTTTTAGATTTTAACTTTTAGATAGAGTTGTAAGTGAAGAAATGGAGAATTTGGCATGTCTAGCTTTACAAAGAAAGGGGGTTAAAGGAATAGGAAGTGGTGTTAAATTGAGAATTGGGTTAAACAAAACAGAAAGGGAATGGAGGCGGGCGGTAAGAAAAATAAAGAAAAGGAAAGAAAAGAAAAGAAAGGAAAAAAGAAAAAAATTTCTATATTAGAAACGCTCGATACGTGTCAAACAAAACTAACTTTATAAATGGGTTAAAGTATTAGAAAAAAGAAACTTTTTAGAAAAAGCATATTTTTTTTTTAATCGTGTCACCCCAAGCAAGGCGGTAACGCCACTGATGTGCAAGGGGCTACGTAATAGTGATAAGATTGGAAAAGAGAAAGCCGGAAACCCCATCCTAAACAGGGAACAAGGGATGAGCCTCTTAACCTGTTCAATAGACATGGGTGGAGTGTGAACCGGGCGATAGATAGATCTATCTACTCCAATTGAAAAAAAAACCAAAGTGAGAAGATTGGAAAAGAGAAAGCCAGAAACCACATCCGAAACAGGGAACAAGGGATGAGCCTCTTAACCTGTACAATAGACATGGGTGGAGTGTGAGGTATAGATAAACTAAATAAAAATAAGAATTAAAGATTAAAGAAATTATAAATTAAAAATAATTCCTAAAAATTAATTTAATTTTTTTTTTTTATAAAAATTTATAAAAATTATGACGTGAAAAAGATATATATACTAACAGAGGAAATCGGGGGTGAAATTAGTAAAAGAATCCATATTTTATAAAGGTAGACAATCAAAGGAGACTAGGAGAGGAAGGTAGAGGGGTTAAAATACTATTTAAAGTTAAATTAATTTATCAAAAACCATTAAATTTATATTTAATATCCTAAAAACTAAGAATTAGAATTTAAAATTCAAGTGTTCACAAAGCTCGCTTTATGACGGCACTTACGAATGAATTCCTTTCTAAAATTCAGGAGTAGGTGCTGGTAAGGGTATTTTAATATTAGAATTTTTTCTAGCAGACACAGACAGCACTTATCACGAAAATTCCTCGGAATACGGGCTGAACCTATTAGTTTCCAGCTAATTACAGGGTCCAGCCCTTCTTCCTTCATTTTCCAGAATCTCCGTGAAAGGGCTGTCTGGTATTTTTGACCTGGGTTCGAAAATGAATACCTGTGGTTGTAATATCTCTGCTTAAAAGGTCCCGCGGACATACCAATATAAGTCCGGTAATTATTTTTGTTGTTTGATGGAGAAATGTGGGCTTCATAAAATACCTGGGCGGAGTTACATTTTCTTTAATCTTTATTCCTTTCTTTTCTTTCCTTTTCTTTATTTTTCTTACCTCCCGCCTCCATTCCCTTTCTGTTTTGTTTAACCCAATTCTCAATTTAACACCACTTCCTATTCCTTTAGCCCCCTTTCTTTGTAAAGCTAGACAAGCCAAATTTTCCATTTCTTCACTTACAACTCTATCTAAAAGTTAAAATCTAAAAATAGACATGATTTGCTTCCGAAATGTTTTGTGACGTAAATTTCTCAAATCTTAACCGTCATTTTTTTTTCTCTTTTTTATTTTTATTCTTATTTTTATTTTCATCTTGAAATATAAAGCGTTGCTGATGAGATGTGAAATCTTTCTTATGGATTTCATGTTGAAATGTTCATTCAACAATTTTGAATATTGAAAATTTATTTTATTTTATATTAGCTCTGTAATTTTAATTACATTGAGCTCTCCTCCTGTATCATTTTTTAATATTAAAATTTAATATTAATTTGGATCAGGTTTTGGGAATTTACCTTCCTACTTTTCCGTTTGGATTTAAGTATTTTAATATATATATATATATATATATATATATATATATATATATATATATATATATATAATATTTTCCATTTGTAAACAAGTTATTACGACACCCAGGTTTTTACCATGATAATATAATTGTATTGAACACTTTTTAATACAAATATGCACTAGCTTGATTTTATTATAACCAAAAACTAAGTAATTAAGCAATTAAGCAATATATATATATATTGGAATACACACAATATAAAAATTATTCAGTTATTCAGGTGTTAATTAAACAGTGCTAAACGTAGAATGAGCAGAGATATTAATTACATATATGATGATTGTGTAACGTTTGAAACTTTGAGTCGTACCACAGACGTAGGATAATATATATATATATATATATATATATATATATATATATATATATATATATATATATATATATAGTTAGTTAGTTAGTTAGTTAGTTAGTTAGTTTTTGCTCATAATGAAATTTGACCAATACATAGTTGTATTAAAAAAAAAAAAATCAATACGTTTATATTGTAGAACTTTTGAATATTTTTCGTTTGAATAAGAGTTATTTCCTAAACTTAGGTTTTAACATTTCGCTATCTTCAGGCGATTTACAATAATATTTGTGTTCTTAGGTAATTTTTTAATAAGAACAAATATATCATTATCAAATCCGACAAAAGAGGAAGTATAGTTATAATGGACAAAGACATCTACACCAAAAAATTAGAATCCATTTTAAATAATGACAAGACCTATATACAAACCGATAATATATATATATATATATATATATATATATATATATATATATATATATATATATTGCTATTATAATCAGGTTTTATCATAATATAGAAAACAGGTGTTTGAGCAATCAGGTATTTTTTTCAGAAATCAGTCGTAATTAATTTAAAAATCATGGAAAAGTTGGTTATAAATACTAAAATATAACAAATATCTCGAGCTAACTAGTCAAAATAGAATGATCTTTGGACTTGGTGTTCCAAAGTTAGTCAAGAAATATTAATTTGCACCGAAACATGAGTAGGCTAGTGTTCTATTTTGACGATTAATGTCTATTTGCCCGAACTTTTGATAGATGTAGTGCCTTGATAAACGAAATAGCAGTGGCAGCCCTCAATAAACGTAGCATCAGCAGCAAACCTTTTCGACGCTGAAGTTAAAAGCGTTGTGATCGCTTCACACTAAAACACACCTACACAGTAACTCTCACTCAAATATATTCATTCACATTTCCTTGCATATACAATTCACTTCTACGAAAAGAAAATCTTGTCTCCATCTTTCCTTTTGTTGATTTTGTTTAATAAATGTTATCTTACACTGCAAGTCAATTAGTCTGTTATTTTGTGCATATACCTTTTCACTATGATGTGCGTTGTGGCGCAGTGGATATCGGCTCTGAACCAGAAATCGGAGAGTCGAGTTCGTATTCCAGTTGAATTCGTTGCATTCACTTGCACGCAAATAACATTGGGAAAAGTATTTATCCGTCGCTTCTCCCTCCCGCTATGGATTAAATAGCAAAACAGATTGGGTTGTATAGCCTTGGTTGGCAACCAGTTTATTGTAGAAAGTAATGGCAACCTACTGCAGGAAAACCTCCTGCCCATTCAATCATGTCTCTTTTGAGACATGATCGTTCAAGAGAGTATCACGTATGGAACTGACTGACCCTTTCACTACCATTAATTGTTTGATGAAATATTCTCTTAAGAAATTTTACACGTTGAATATTAAATTAGACAACACACATATTGCCTCTAGACTTGGGTCAAAGTGTTAACGCTACAATCGGTCTTGTTTTCAATTTTCATCCGTTTAAAGTTTATCTTCTCCATTTAAATACTTTCAACGGTGGTAGGAGGTGACTCGATAGGTTTAACATCGAGACAAAAATTACCCAATCCTCTCAACTATTGCCGTCAGTTCACTGATCTCTCTTTAGTGCAAAATTTCACTTTTCTGTCTGAACGATTACGGTGCGGGGGGACTCACGTGTTTGTAATAATCGTACCCTCATCTTGTTAATTAAAAAAAAAAGCCCCATACTATTCCAATCCATAGTTTATTACCTTTGGCATATTTCCCATGTGTTTCCAAACAATAAGGTGTCAAATTTTCCCCCCGGTTCACCCACCACGCCGCTTATTCATTTTAGAAAATATCCCCCACGTTTATTCCGACATCACCTTTTACTCAAGATCCGAGAGTTACTTGTTATTATAACTATTTTTACTTGATACCCTGTCTGATTCTTAGTTGTTTCGGCCAGGTGATAATTGTCATATCGCAACTTCTAACCGCGGCTTACAGACGCAACATTTTCCTCTGAATATGATCAGTTCTAAGCCATATACGTACACTCAGTATTCATTGACCGAGCAGTTAGTACTGCTTTCGGTGGAAATTTATAAAATTTTTCTCCTAAAACAACTTTTCAGGAAAATAGATTTCTTAAGTCTAGTAGCTGTTATCGTCCTTTTCAGTATTGATTGGAGTTTCCTTTCTAACCTTTTGTTTAAAGTCGTGAAGAACTTTGTTATGTTTCCGGGACTTTTTTTTTTTTGTAGTTGCCTCTTTTAGAAATCTCTGATTTTTTTTTTTTTTTTTTTCGTAGCCGCCTCTTTTGAAGGCGTCTGGAGCTTTTTGAATGCCTCTTTGGCAGGCATTTGTTCTTTTCTTGAAGTCTCTTTCGGAGCCACTGGTTGGTCCTTTTCGATATTTCGAGTAGCTGAAAAACTTCTTTGAAAATAAATCCTCAGTAAAAAAATGAGATCAAAAGCAGTTCATTGTAGGTACAGAATGGGCCTTTTTTCTCTTTTTTTCCTGTTCTTTCTTTCTTTCTGTTCTTTCTTTCTTTCTTTCTTTCTTTCTTTCTTGTTGCCAGAAAGAAAGTCTGTAATACTCTCCGAATTAATAGTAAAAAAAAAAAAAAAAAAAAAAAAAAAAACAGATGCGTGCTGGGATTTCTTGGTAACGAATAAAAATGAACATATTTTGGTCTCAAACCCTGTATTTAGTTCTTTCTCATTATATTTTAAAATATATTTTTATTAAATATTATATATAAAATGAACTTTTATGTTAGGTTTTTTTTCCCCCATTTCTAGGTTCTCCTGCAAATATGTGGTATTATGGTATGTGTAGGGCTGTAAGGTGATGGAAGAATTCTTGTGGTGAATGAAGAAATTGTGATACGTGGTTGTGTCGTGAATCTGATTAGCTAGGTACAGGATTGAAAATGACGACCAGTCTCAATCCATTCCCCGTTCTGCTGTGTGACATTTATTGTATATACAATAATAAATACTCATATTAAGTTCTTTCTCGTTATATTTTTAAACATATTTTTATAAAAATATTGTATATAAGATACAATTTTTATGTCATGTATTTTGTTTCCCCTTTTTAAGTCTCGAATATTTGGTAATATGGCATATGGAGTGTGTCACATTTATTGTAAAAATTGCAATAATAAATATTCATATTTAGTTCTTTCTTGTTTGTTTGAGTTTTGTCTAACGACATATAAACCTTTGTGGGTTATTTAATGCCAAAAAGGTGGGGGTTTAAGTTATTTTTTTAATGTTTGGTTATAGTGAGATTTGAATGAAATTTTGTTTTTATTTTTTTAGTTTAGAAAACTGAAAATGTTTTTTAGTTTTGTATTCGAAAATATTTTGCTGAGAATAATTTTCCCTTAAAAATGTATATATTTTTATAAAAGTGTATTTTTTATACTTTCATAGTGTTTTGATCCCAGTTTGGGGGTTAATTATTTGCCCATAGCTGGGACCCTAACAGGTACTACCACTCTGGGTCAAGGTGGACCTGGGAACAACAGAAATTAAGAGGTGGTTCCATGCTCCTCACAACCTCCCAATCTTGCTGCCGGATGCAGTTTACCGTCATACCCAGGACCGTTCTTTGTTGTCTCGAAGTCAGAACGCTATAACCTCTTTACCTTTTGAGTGTGAACACAAGTCTTTGTGAACTTTTTACTTTTTTTACCGTTGTTTTGACTTGCATAAATATTGTTTGCTTAGTATTATTTTACACCGCTCTTTTTTACTTCCTTTTACTAACTGTTTATTGAGAACTTTGTCAACTCTGCTTGTTGAGAATTACACTTACCTAACCGTAGTCAATTATTCCACAATTATTATTATGTCACTTTTCATCATATTTCGATTTCTGCTTTGGTCTCACTACCAACCAAGTCTGCGGGGAGACCTAAGGCAGGTAGTGGCGTGTTGTTATGACTCCATTTCATGTTTTTCTATCTTCCCTATCATCCCCAGCATTACATAGATAACGTTTTCCTTAGTGTGTGGGCTGTACTTAATAAGACAATTTTTTGTATATCTCTTAAGCTGGGGTTTCCAGGGATTCTTTCAATGTGTTGTTTTGTTCCATTTTTTATCATTCCAAGTGCACCTACTATCACTGGCACAACTCTTGTTTTCAATTTCCACATTTTTTCTATTTCAATTTCCAGGTCTTTATATTTTGACAGTTTTTCAAATTCCTTGATTGCTATGTTACAATCCGCTGGACAAGCCATATCAATTAATAGACAAGTTTTCTCCTTCTGGTTTTTAACAATAATGTCTGGCCTGTTTGCTTCAATTTTTCTGTCTGTGTAGATGGTGTAATCCCATAGAATGGTTACATCTTCTATTTCTGTAACCGGTGCTGGATGATGTTCATACCAGTGTTTGTTTACAGTTTTTCCATAATGTTTGCACATTGCCCAATGTAAATATTGCCCAACTCTATCGTGGCGATTTTTATATTCGTTTGGGGCAAGCACAGAACAGCCTGAGATTAGGTGGTCTATTGTTTCTTGGTGTTTATCACAAAACCTGCATTTTGGATCCATATTATTATGCATAATATTTGCCTGAAAGTTTCTCGTGAAAAGACTTTGGTCTTGTGCTGCAAATATAAATCCTTCAGTTTCAGACTTTAATCCAGATGCACGTAACCATCGATGAGTATTAACTTTGTCAACATTGGATTTATTGGCACGTACTGGATATTGGCCATGCAGAGGTTTGTCCTGCCAGCGCTGTTTCATCTTTTCAAGAGCTTTATCTTTGGCTTTCATTTTCATATTTTTTGCCGCAGTAGTTGGTTCTTGGCTACTGTTTTGCTTTTCTACAGAATCTACTAACTGTAACCGGCTTAGATTCGGATATCACATATCTGCATCTGCCTTCAGAATTGTACGCAAAATAGAAAAAAAAGAAAAGAAAAGAGAATTAAAATATAGGTCTGTGAATTAAAATGTGTATGGAAGTCTGTGCTACTTTCTGTCTGTGCCATAATACTGCTACACCCTCTGTGAATTTTTTAAGAAAGGCACAACAAATACGTGCGTGCAGAAAAGAAGCAAACAGGGTGGTGCTGGAGTGATCCCAGAAAAGAACGAGTGACGGGTAACCCCACGTCTGACGGAAGCAAGGGTAATTTCGAATTGACTAACTTTTTATTCCCAACAGCACCGTTCCCCAACCTGTAGTCAGCCAGTCACTTAAGTGCCATACGTGATACACACTTTGGGCGATCATGTCTCGAAAAAGACATGACCGACTAGGCAGAAGATTATCCCGCAATAGTTTGCCATTGCTTTCTGTGGAAGACTGGCTATAGAGCCCAATCTTTCCTATTATTTGACCCATCACTGGAGGGAAGAGACGGATTATAGGGTATTTGCGCATAAGTGAATGTGAGGAATTCAACTGAAATTCGAACTCAGTTCCCCAATTTGTCGTTCCCAGTCGATATCTATTGCACCACAACACACATCCAAAATGAGTAATACCTCTGGTCACATTGCAAAAATGGGCCACGGCAAATTTCAGGTTGGCCGCAGAAATTTTATAATTCTCACCGAGCTACTAGGCCAGAGCTTATTGAATGGTCCATACAGGTTTTATTAATTACTAATCCTTGAATTAATGAAATTAAATGTATGTAAATACTATTACTCTATTAAGATTATGAAAATTTATTAATTACTTAGATTTTTAATAACGTTTAATTAGTCAGGCATTGAAAATACCGTTTTTTGACTGTAGACAGAAAAACCGTTTCAATAGACGTAGTTATATTTTTATTGGATATATTCTATGTAAATTTTTACACTATAATAATTTCATAGGCCACAGGAAAATTCTGGGTTCAAAGTTAGTAATGAGCTGAAAAAAACGTTTGAGGGTCACCGCCCTACAGTTAAGTACCATACATGATACACGCTTGGGCGATCATCTCGAAAGAGATATGACTGACTGGACAGAAAATTTTTGCACAGTAGGTCGCCATTACTTTCTGCTGTAGACTAGTTGCAAACTATAGAACCCAATATATCCTGCTATTTAACCCATAGCTGGAGGAATAAGGGATGGGTTAATAACTTTACTGAAGGGTATTAGCGCGTAAGTGAATGTAACGAATTCAACTAGAATTAGAACTCGTCTCTCCGATTTCTCGTTCCGAACCGATATTCACTGCACCAAAGTAACTCACCAATTCTCCTTGATAACATTTAAATCAAGCTAATAAAAATAAACGAGAAAAGGAACTGAATATATTATTACAAATTTTCACTCAACAACTACATCATTTCAATTAAAATCTTCACGAAAAAAATATCAATCTGTTCTTTTTTTTTTTAAATTATCTCAGTCAAGATCAGTGGTGGGCTGGGTCTATTGGTTGCCTGGAGACAAACAGGACCCAATTGCGACTTCTTCTTCTTCTTCTTCTTCTTCTTCTTCTTCTTCTTCTTCTTCTTCTATGCGCCCTGTCCTTTCAGGACGTAGGCGATCATGGCTTTCCATATTTCCCTATCCCTAGTAGCTCTTGGCACGCTTTCTCCTGTTGCACCATGCAACCCTCGTTCCGTCATCCACCTGATCAGGTCCTTCAAATTCAAAATATCTGGCCTGTTAGTATCAGGTTCTTCAAGCCCTCCTTACTCATTGCATGTCCCAGGAACTCTTCAAGTGTTTAAATAAATATTGAAAAAGGGTCAGTCAGTTAAGTGCCATAAGTGATACACGCTTGGGCGATCCTGTCTCGAAAGAGACATAACTGACTGGGCAGAAGATTATCCCGCAGTAGGTTGCCATTGCTTTCTGCGGTAGACTGGTTGCCGACCAAGGCTACAGAACCCAATCTGTCCTGTTATTTAACCCATAACTGGAGGGAAGATACGGATTAATACCTTTCCCAACGGTATTTGCGCGTAAGTGAATGCATTATGTTTGTAGAAAAAACAGAGGGAAGACATGTCAGTGAGACATGGAATAAATTTCTCAGTGGCAGACAAGGTGTAACTTTTATTTCTAAAAAAAATATACAAACACTGCACTAACAAAATCATCAGTAAACTCGTTTTAACCTGTGAAAATTTAACAGTTTTTTTTTATTTTAATATTCTAATGAATCTTAATTCTTCGGTTAATGATTGAAAAAGCGCATGGCAAATTCTATGATGATAAAATATCCGTAGAAATCCCTCTGTTGCATCATTAATTATTTGAACTTAACAACTTTAACAAAATATTGCAATAACAATCATAAATATAAAGTTCTCTCTCTTCTTCATTCATATCATTCCTCCTTGCTTGCATTCGTTCTTTATTATGGTTATTGTTGTGGGGTCTCCTCTTGTTTATGAATGGTGGACTCTTCTAAAGTATATATATACTCCTGCTATAGAAGAGTCCGATAGACACCGAGAGATACCGACAGATACCGGAACATACCGAGGTTTCACGGAGAATACAGCGTCAGTAGTTCATAGTAGCTCTGAACTCCACTCAGCAAAAATAGTATTACACAGCACTCGTCAGCTTCCGACGTGGACATATTAATTCTACTACGGCTTTACTTCAGAGACTTGTATATATCCTTCCAACTAACCGTAATTCCTGGATTACTAACCTGCGTTCAAGTTTGTATCTTTTACGTTAATATACTTAATTTTCTATCTCCAGTTCTGTTTGTTGCTCATTTATTTTGTACGGTTCCCATTCCCAGAATCCACCACAGTTACATATTGCTTGTATCTCTTCTGCTTGTAATTTTTGGTAACTTAAGTCGAGAGGCCAGGTCAGGATCGATTACATTACAGATCTTTCTTTGCATTTTGTCACGAATGACTTTATATGAGATATAGAGCACGAGCACGAGCACTAGACCCAGTATATGTATTCACTTCATGGACG
This sequence comes from Ascarosepion bandense, assembly GCA_037127315.1. Classification (NCBI taxonomy): domain Eukaryota; kingdom Metazoa; phylum Mollusca; class Cephalopoda; order Sepiida; family Sepiidae; genus Ascarosepion; species Ascarosepion bandense. The sequence goes on along the minus strand of JBBBDQ010000548.1, from coordinate 10,120,835 downwards.
AATAGAAGATTTATAATTGGGCAAGAGGAACTCTGACGAGAAAAAAATGCTCTGGCATGACACATTAAACGTAACAATTGAAATCAATATAGTCGCTCCATGTCAGTTGGAAATGTGAGCTCCAAAAAAGCATAGAGTGTTGATCGCCTGCAGCTTATTATCAGCCATGCTGGTGGCAGGTAGAAAAGATTTTCTGATTCTGTCCCTAACACCTAGGTAGGCATAAGAATATAATTGCTCCATTTCATATCAGTGGAAAACGTGAGGACAAGGTGTAAAAGAGTTTATCATCAACAATGCTGATGGCAGGCAGAAAAGGTTCTCTGTGGTGATTAAATGAAAGCAGTTTTGCGTTGAAGGCGTTAAAATGTACAAGCTATTTTTGCGCCAGTTAACCACTGATTGGAGGTCCTTTTCAAGATCAGTTGCTGGGTTTACTTTGTTGCATCGGCCGAACTTACGACTAAGAGACTAGTAAAATCCACGCGGACATAGAATTTGCTCAGTTCTCTCTGCAACTTCTTTACTTGGTAGTTTCAAGCATCAAAGACTCGTCCTGATTTGCAATGTAACAGATACTGTCTGGAGAGAATGGCTACCTGAAGTTGAGCATGTTGTTTCTCCGAATCAAACCCAATGTTTTTGGTTGAATGCGTTAAACGTAGAGGGTTTATGATGTAAATTCATACGAAATGAGAAAGAAGATTTACCGTGGAAAATATAAGTTCCTAGTTGAAAACTGATGGCATCGAAAAGGTTGGTGATGAAGATAAGAAAGTGTAGCTACAAGAAGAGAATACTGGTTGGGTGGGGGGTCTCGCATTAGTATGAAACGATCTGGTAGCGTGCCCATTTGACACAACCTTCATTACACAATTTGTTAGAAACGATTGGATTAAGCCAAATATTCGTTCGGTGATGCTGTGGCCTTTGAGCTTGTAGAAGAGGCCAGCATACCAAACCCTTTCAAACGCCTTTGAAATATGTAAAGCCGCAGCGCGAGCTTCACTAAAAAGAAGCAAGGTACGAATAGAGGGGGAGGGGGGAATGATTTGAGGGGTCACGGAGTTCTCCGAAGTTACAGAATGTTTTTTTCCTTCCTGGTGCATTTCTGTTGCTTCTTCGGGTTTATTTATAACTTTTATCCGTTTTAAGCTTTACAAATTGAATTGATTTTCTAAATTTGATTGAAGACGATTTTATATTTTAATCGTGCTCAAGTGTGTTATCCCATTTATTAAAGAGTATTTTAGTTGTTCTTGATTGAAAAAGAAAAGTGATTATTTTCACCAACTATTGATCTCTGACGAATGGGTTGGTCGAAAGGTTTCTTAAAATATTTCCTTCTTTTTTAGTATTAGTGCTATTTAAGTTGTAGATGACATTTTTTTTTTCATTTCGCCCCAAACAAGGGAATAGGGCAATAGGACGCAAGAGGTTACTGAATGTTAGAGAATACGAGTAAAAGTACTATTAAGGAGACAGAATACAAGAATAATAATTAAAAAGACAAAAAATAACAACTGACATTGCACTTAAAGTTTTGAAGGTCAAAGTTGAGAAGCAAAAACCCGGAGGAGTGTTCCACATCGATTTCGATATGTAAACATGCAAGATTTTATCTTGCACTCTCCGTTCCGTCGTTCCGTAGACTATTTTGATTGGACGTATTCCTTTCAGGTTTTCTGACAGTTTGAGTCGAAGAAACAAACGCAGAATGTAGAAATTATCTAGAATCTAATGACCGTTTTCTACGAGGTTAATTTGAAACGGGTTTAGATTATTTTAAGAAGTATAGCTTAAAAAACACCGAAAAGGTATTTTCTCTCACGATTATTCAAGCAGAATTTTTCACAAGTTCTTAGAATGGGATTTCCACGCGGACATAGAATTTGCTCATTTCTCTCTGCAACTTCTTTACTTGGTAGTTTCAAGCATCGAAGACTCGCCCTGATTTGCAATGTAACAGATACTGTATGGAGAGAATGGCCACCTGAAGCTGAGCATATTGTTTTTCCGAATCAAACCCAATGTTTTGGGTCGAATGCGTTAAACGTAGAGGATTTATGATGTAAATCCTTAAGGAATGAGAAAGAAGCGTGGAAGATTTACAGTGTAAATTCTTAACTAATGGGAGACTCAGAGGTACTAATTAACATAATTTTTATGTACAATAAAATATAATAAGAAGGAAATAAATACAATTATCCCAAACATAGAGAGAAATGGTACATTTTGTTTCAGGCAAACAAGTTAAATTCAAAGGAGGCAAAGTCTGATTTATTTGTCTAAAGTTTCTCTGGTCATTCTCAACGAGAATAAGAAGCTGAGAAAGGAGTGTCCAAGAGCTCTAGCCAGCAAGCCAGTGAAGGCGAAGAAAAGAGAGTGAAAATTGTCTCTTTGCTGGCCTTTATATCCGATCTGCAGGCCCGTAATTAATTTAGTAATTACAGGAGGTAACTCTGAAATTTCCTAACACTCAATCACAAATGCTAGAGAGATTACAAACTAATCTCTTCGCTATTTGTCTATATTTCTGAGATGAAGTAGTATTTACACTATTTACATTATTCGGACTATTGTTCTCGTTTTTGTTGTCATTTGTAAGACGTTTCGGCCGTTGTACGCTCCGGCTTTCTTCAGAAGAAAGGAATTTCGAACCGAACTCTTTATTAATGTAGTATAATCTCTTCATATATCTAAAAGACTCAACTTCTTTTGATTCAAAATAATGACTTTTTATATTTGCTTTTCGTTTGATAGAATGTCTATTTACATGACTTTAACATTGTGATCTTAGGCGTTTGCTAGACTTAGCTTAAGACGGAACGAGATCACAGTATTGAGACGTTCGAACGCACTACCCTATCTAATGATCTGGCTATTATGCATTGTTCTTTGCCAGATGCCCCAAAGTGTTATATCATAGTCACGTTGGTGCGTTTCCGTACGCCTACACGAGCGGTATATGTCACAAAGTAATGTTTAATGCTATTTTCCGCCTACATAGGAGTGGTGATTAAAATTGTCCATCTATCTTGGAACTTCGTTAGTCATCAAGGACAGACTCTGACGCTCCTATATCTTAGATTAGTCGTATAATAGACGCTTACATTTCTATCCCCCACTTCCATTTCAGATACTACATGCATAAATCTCACCTAGTGTCTCTCTCTCTCTCTCTCTCTCTCTCTCTCTCTCTCTTTATATATGTGTGTGTATATATATGGTTATATATATTATATATAACCATATATATACACATATGTATTAGACTTGAATATTTGGACAGCAATATTTCATTTTTCCAGTAATGTTACATGTAAGAATACTGG
>JBBBDQ010000548.1:9865000-10115000 GCA_037127315.1 Ascarosepion bandense | reverse complement strand
CTGCCCAAACACTAGGCTAATGGATTAAAGCGTTGGTTCGTCAATTTGTTGGTATGGTCATTGTGAGTTCAATCCTTAGGCTAGATAATACAGATTTAGACTCACCGAAAACAAGGCTAACAATAGCTGAACTGTTCTAAAAGTAGAAAAGAGCAGATGTCACTAGAAACAAACAGACAAAAACAATATATCCACATAGATTAAATAAAGGATGCAGCTCTAAATTCTCTACAAGTTACACACAAGAAGGCCAAAGATCACAACAGCCGAATAACGAACACGTAGACATGACTTCGAATGTGAGTAATGTAAATAACTACACCGTGGCGTTTAATACTACGCACCAACTCATGGTGCAACTAAGGGCAAGAACTAGAAACTTATTTCAAAATGTCAAAGTTAAGCAAAACTAAGCAAAATTCTTAATGAATTAACGCTGTATAAAAGTATTACATTTACATTATTTAAACTGTTCGGAATGCTGTCCTTATCTTTGTTGCTATGTTTACAACGCTTCAAATTTCTTCCTGTGTTAGGAATTTGAACCGAATTCTTTATTTGAAGCATATAAAATTCTCATTTCACGTGCAATGCCACTTCCCTTTAACTCAACTCTAAGTTATTTGTTGCTGTAACTAGGTACTGAACTCACGACTCTTTGGGTCAAGTCACTGAAATTAACCAATGCCTATATCTACTGATCCATGTGCCCTTGAGGACATCAGTGTATAAATATCTGAGACATATAAGCCTAATGTCTCAGTAGCAATTTTTATCAGAGCTCATATAGTAATCTTTAAAGCTAAAGATTTTCTCCAACTATCCGTATTATTAGTTTCCATACTGATTTCATTTCTACGCTTGGCCGGCTTGGGTGGTTTTTGTGTCCAAGAATATGCGCAGATTCCTTAAGTTTACGTAATTTCCAGTGATGTTCTCTATCAATTATTTCAACTTCATCCCATAGGAAGCGGTGACCTCCTTTCTCCCTTTATATGTGGTCAGATCGAAATAAAGGTTTCGGTTCAAAATTCCTAGTATCTGAAGAAGACCAGAGCGTACAACGGCCCAAACATCGTCAGTCAGTTAAGTGCCATACGTGAAACACGCTTGGGCGATCATGTCTCGAAAGCGACATGACTGACTGGGCAGAAGATTATCCCGAAGTAGGTTGTCATTGCTTTCTGCGGTAGATTGGTTGCCAGCCAAGGCTATAGAACCCAATCTGTTCTGTTATTTAACCCATAACTGGAAGGAAGAAACGGATTAATACCTTTAAACAATGCAACAAAGGTGAAAACAACAGCCCGAACAGTGTAAGTTATGCAAATACCTCATCCCAGAAGTATAGACAAATATTACATTTGTCTTATATATTAATGGTAAACTAAACTAAAATTCAACGTACTTTTTTCAATACTTTCTGTAAAAGAAAATCACAAAATATTCATAAAACATTAAATTTTATTGTCAATTTATTTGTTACTGTGAATTTATTTGTCTCAAAATTAATTCAATGTTTTCTTCATAGAAAACATTGAATTAACTTTGAGACAAATAAATTTCGGAATGTAAAAAAGCTTCCGCCTCTATAACGTTAAAACACTTACCCTGGTACGATCACCGAAGTTAATGTCGGGTTTAGCGGGTAACTAGATAGTTGACCTTCTTCTTCTTCTTCTTCTTCTTGATGTGTTGTGTCTCTTCAGGACGTAGGTGGTCATGGATTTCCATTTGGAGCTCTTAATCTTTTTCCTCTTGGTATCTCTCGCAATCTAGGATGGTGCAGTAGATATCGGCTCGGAACGAGAAATCGGAGAACCGAGTTCGAATTCGTTAGATTTATTTACGCGCAAATACCCCTGGAAAAGATATTAATCCGCCGCTTCTCCTTGCATCTACGGATTAAATAGCAAAACAGATTGGGTACAAGTATCTCAGAAAGTAATGGCAACCTACTGCGAGAATATCTTCTGCCCAGTCAGTCATGTCTCGAAAGAGACATGATCGCCCAAGCGTGTATCACGTACGGCACTAAACAGATTTCTCCCCAACTCCACTCCACCATTCACCTGCTCAAGTAGGTCTCGCGCTGCATTCTTCTGTCTCTCGTTCCCTACATCCTTCCTGTGAATATGAAGTTCTACAAGCTCTCCTTCCTCATTAAATGTCCGATAAACCTCAGCTGTCTCTTCCTGATGCCAGGTATAAGTTTCCTTTTCGTTCACATTCTCTTCAAAACCTCGTCGTTGCTCACATGTTTGGTCCCTGGTATCCTCAGCATCCTTCTGTAGAACCATATTTATGTTGTTTCGAGTCTCTTCTTCATCTTTGAAGAGATCATCTAGCATTTGCTGTCATATAGGAGGACAAATATCACATAACAGTCCAGTACTCTTTTGTTTGTCTCCAAAGATGTGGTTTCCGGCTTTCTCTTTTCCAATCTTTTCACTTTTCTTTTCTTTTTTTTCTTTTTTTTCTCAATTAAAGTAGATAGACTGAATTATCGCCCGGTTCACACTCCACCCACGTCTATTGAACAGGTGTAGAGGCTCATCCCTTGTTCCCTGTTTAGGATGTGGCTTCCGGTTTTCTCTTTTCCAATCTTTTCACTTTCTTTTTTGCTTATTTTTTTCTCAGTTGGAGTAGATAGACTGAACTATCGCCCGGTTCACACTCCACCCACGTCTATTGAACAGGTGTAGAGGCTCATCCCTTGTTCCCTGTTTAGGATGTGGTTTCCGGCTTTCTCTTTTCCAATCTTTTCACTATTACGTAGCCCCCTTTACATCAGTGGCCTTACCGCCTTGCTTGGGGTGATGTGATTAAAAAATAAATAAATAAAAGAAGAAATCTTTCTGATTCTCAATACTCTGCTTAGCCTTTGAAATGCGTCTTTGGTCATGTCAATCCATCTTCGGATCTCAATGTCGCACTTTGCATTCTTCAGTGTATTTTAAAGATAAATTTTATTGTCTGTAAAAAAACAAAAATGATTTCGAGAAATTATGAGAGTATATAAAATGTAAATGAAAGTTATATCGTATTTCTAACAAGTCATTTGAATAGTCGTTTAACAACTGTATCCATTTGTCGATATATATTAGTTCGGCATCTGTCGCTTCGATGACGGCAAGTTGATCAAATTTCAAATTCAATTTCTTTGTTAAACTTTTACGTTTATTTGAAAATATATTCACTTTAAATACATTGTTTCATTTTCTATGGCTTGTCAACCCTTTGCTAGTTATTTAAGGCTAGAAAGTATTTTTAAATTGTAAGAATATATTTTTGAAATCAGTTTGAGTTTGAGTTTGAGTTTTGTTTAATGACATATCAAACTCTGTGGGTTATTTAATGCCAAAAATGTGGGGTTTTAAGGTACTTTTTAATGTTAGTTGATTTAGTCAGATTTTAATGAAAAAAACATTTTTTTTTATTTTAAAAACTGAAGATTTCTTCTACTTTTGTATTCAAAAATATTTTACTGAAAATCTTTTCCTTCAAAAATGTATATTTTTCTATAAAAGTCTATTTTTATGTATCAGTCAGTTAGTTAAGAGCCATACGTGATACACGCTTGGGCGATCATGTCTCGAAAGAGACATGACTGACTGCGCAGAAGATTATCCCGCAGTAGGTTGCCATTGCTTTCTGCGGTAGACTGGTTACCGACCAAGGCTATAGAACCCAATCTGTTCTGCTATTTAACCCATAACTGGAAGGAAGAGACGGATTAATGCCTTTCCCAAGGGTATTTGCGAGTAAGTGAATACAATGGATTCAACTGGAATTCGAACTCGGCTCCCCGGCTTCTCGTTCCGAGCCGATATCCACTGTACCACAATTTTTATGTATATATTTCTATAAAAGTGTATTTTTATACTTTCATAGTGTTTTGACCCCAGTTTGTGGGGGGGGGGGGTTAATTATTTGCCCATAGCTGGGACCTTAACAAATACTACTACAGTGGACCTGGGAACAATAGTAATTAAGAGGTGGTTCCATGCTTCTCACAACCTCCCAATCAGAGGCCTTGTTGCCGGATGTTGAAATCAGTAATATATATTACTATTTGGTGTTAGTAGGGATATACAGCTGTAAAAGTCCCTCCAATATTTCATGATGGTTTAATTACTTATAGTAGGCAGACCATGTAAAACATGGACCCAGCTTAACAAAGACTAAGTAAGTTGAGATTCCAGCCAGTTCTTACATAAAATCGGGCGGACTCGAAAAGAACCATCAAGAAAGCTCCGTCCAACCATTGCCAGCATGGAAACAGACGTTAAACAATGATAATGTTGATGGTGTTACAAATAAAGCCATTAATAATTTTTAGTATAATATATTAAAGCTAATATATATGTAACTAGCTGTACAGTTCGGCGTTGCTCGGGGGGGTTTAGTGGTTATGTTGAAATGGTAAGGTCAAGTGCTTATTCAAAAAAACTCCAGTATGAGGTTGCCGTGACGCGTAAGTTAAAAAAATGCGAAGTATTGGTTTTGTTGTATTTGTAAAACAGGATTCATACTTGATCAAATTTACCAATAAACGGGAATTATGTAAAATGGGTTGGCGTTACGGGAGCCTGTAATGTGATGCGATGACGTTGTGACGCAAGTGTGGATGCATAATCCCTGCAATGTCGTCGGGGTTAGCACCTTGTAAAAAACGTAAAATTGTTAAGTCATATGATAGGTAGATTTTACAATAAAGAACCGATTTTTGTTGGAATACAGCTAAGCGTTTCGGAGAAATAAACGATCTCAAAAAGCAATATTTTCCATTAATTTTTGCCGTACCCTATGTGTCAATTAAAATTTTTATTCGCATATCAAGACGTCAGACGTTGATCTACCAGTGACTCGATTTTGGTTAAGTTTGAACGAAGCGTCTTGGAGAAATGCATAAAGGTGCGCAAAAGACCACCCGAAATAAAGCTTGTCGTTGATTTTTGACGAACCCTGTACATTGATTCGAAAAAAAAATTTTGTGTACTTTAAAGGTTCGGACCTTGATCTTCAAGTTACCCGATTTTGGTTGAATTCGCATAAGGCGTCTCGGAGAAGAGTTCGTAAATTCAAAGCGTTTCGGAGATTTCTACCGTACCCGGTAAATCGATTCAAAAAACATTTGCGTACATCAAAGGTTCATGTCATGATCGACAAGTGACCCAATTTTGGTTGCAATCGGAGGAAGGGTTTAGGAGGAATGGGATTCGTTAGAATGGAGACACACAAACAGACAGACATATCCATTTTTATATACATAGATATATATTACTTTTTTTCTTTTTTTTTATAAGCGTTTCACCCCGAGCAAGGCATGTCACTGCCACTACTGTGCAGGGGGCTACGTAGAGTGGAGAAAGGCTGATTAAATATAGGAAATGACAGAGGGTGGGTGATAGGCGGGTAAGGATACCGAGAATGAGGGTTGGGTAGATGAGAGTGTTGTGAGAATAGTTGGGAGTTAGTGTGATAGGAGGTGTCTATTGACCCTACATTTAAACACCTGGAGATTGTAACTGTCGGGAAAGCAGACTTGTGGAAGGGAGTTCCACAGGCGGGAAGCGCGAGAAAAGAAGCTGTTGGAGTAGAATTTACGGTTACATCTTATTTGTTTAACTGTAAAAGGGTGGGACCTAGTTGCTAATCTAGTATCACAATTCCTACTATTTGACCGATAACTGGGGAAGAAGATACATACTTTTTCCAAGAGTATTTGCGCGTAAATGAATATAACGAACTCTACTGGAATTCGAACTCGGTTGTTCGATTTCCAATTCCGAGCCGTTATCTATTATACCGACTGCACATCCGAGTTATAGCACCTGGTATTACAGTATAACTAAACTATGCGCTAACCACAAAAGAAGAGTAATTTTCTAACTATTTTTCTTGTAGACCAACTGCCAATCCCAATGGAAAGTCCTCTTTTATTCAGACAACAGGATATAAGGACAGAATTATAATTCTAACAAATAATAGCATCTGCTAATTGATATTACTTGTAATCAGTTACCGACAAAACTTCGAAATAAGAATGTCATTTTAAATTTGCATCAATTTCATTGCGGCTGAACGTGTTTTGGGTTAACTAAAAATGGGGCATTTGTGTTAAAACGTTTGTTGTCTGCTTATAATTTGTCACATTTTCAACGGTGTTCTTAAGACGAAAAAAGTTCATGATGATTCTGTTTGCATGACAATGCAAGCCTCGTTTAATTCCTATTTCCATGCTAGCAAAGGTTGGACAGGATTTTCTTGATGGCTCTTTTCCAAACCGTGCGATTTTGCATAAGACCTGACTGTAATCTCAACTTCCTTAAATCGTCTTTGATAAGCTAAGTCCCTGTTTTACATGGTCTACCTATCATATGTACATCAGTGCGTTCTGGTGCAGTGGAACGAGAAGTAAGTAGAGCCGAGTTTGAATCCCAGCTGAATTCGTTTCATTCACTTGGAAAAGTATCAATCCGTCTCTTCCCTCCAGCTATAGGTTAAATAACAGGACATATTGGCCTTTATAGCCCTGTTGGCAACCTGTCTACCGCAGAAAGTAGTGGCAACCTACTGTGGGAAAATCTTCTGCCCAGTCAGTCATGTTCCGAAGGAGACATGATCGTCTAAGCATGTATTGCGTATGACACTTAATTGACTAATCTATCATATGTAATTGAATCATCATAAAATATTGGAGTGAGTTTTATAGCTGCATGCCTTTACTAACACCAACCATTTTAAGAGACTGAAAACAGTGGTTTTTTTTGGGGTTTTTTTTACCGAGTCACCATCTCTAGGAAGATTACCTACCAAGGTTAAAGAGTTCAGCCTACTCTTTTCTACAAGAAGTAGAGGTTTTTATTTCGGAGATTTCTTCCTCTTAGACAGGTTGCTATCCAAAGCTAAAAACTCTTACCCAGCCTAAGCAGTTTAACGTCATACTTAGGACGCCTTTTACAGTATTTGCGCATAACTGGGACCCTGACAGGTGTTACCGCCCTGGATTTGAGTAGACCTGGAAACTACAGCAAATAAAAAGTGGTTCCACACTCCTCAAAACCTCCAATCTCCAGATCAGAGGTCTTGCTGCCGGATGTAGTGTATCGTCATGCTCAGGACTATTTATTTAAAAAATTCGGTTCTTTTGCGTTGGTTTCTGACAAGAACCAAGGTTCATATTTTTCAAGTAGAAGGATTACATTGCATTTTTTCTCTCTGAAATTCCGTTCTTATCCATGAGATCGTCCGGCATATTGAAGGACCGATGTGTCTTCTCACCAGATCTATTCAACCTATACAACGAGACAATTTTGAGAGCTCTAGAAGTCCTACCAAGACTTTTCATTGTTAGCCGCAATCTGAACAATATAAGATAGGCAGATGACACAGTGCTGAGAGCAGACACTGAAAGGAAGCTGCTAGACCCCCTACAGAAGGTAGCTAAAGAAAACGGGAAGAAAGGACTAACTATAAACTGCAAGAAAACAGAATGCATGGCCATCAGTAAAAAGAGGAGGCCAAAATGCCAACTACAGACCGATGATACTAAAATCAAGCAGATACGGAAACTTAAATACCTAGGAAGTGTTCTTAGGATGGAAAGTGTGACACTGAGATCCGAAGTTATATTGGCATGGCCAAAGATGTATTCCAGAAGGTGAGTAGAGTATTGAGCGACGGGAAAGTTTCACTGAAAACAAAGAAGAGAGTACTGGATTGTTATGTGATATATGTCCTTCTTTAAATATAATATCCTAAAAATTTTTTAAATCAAATTGTATTCTAAAATATAACTTCAAAAAACTACAACATAAAACACACATATCACAGCTTCTAGTAATCATCAAACAAACAAATATACGCACAAAAGCTGAGTATTATCTGTCATATATTGACCTGTGAAAACAAAATAAGATATACTATATTTTTATTTCTTCAAAACTCACAAAAAAATAAATTTCGGCATTAAATGACCCAAAAGCGTTGTTATGCCGTTGAACAAACAAATCAAATCAAATGAATATCAATCGTTTTTTAATTTTTATTTTTCACGAAATCAAATGAGGACCTTCAATGAGTCTTGTGAAAAATTTAAAAACATCACGTTTCAAATATGCAGAATTTGAAAGTCTTTAAGCTTAGTCACACATAATATAAAAAATAGAAAAACCTTTTTTGCATCAGCAGTAACTGGGTGCAATATATATATATTTATAATTTCAGGTGAAGAGAACAAACAGTTTTAGAATTCCGTGTTCTGTGGTATTTACTTTTTTAAAGAAGTGCTTAATACAACAAATATTGCAGAGCATAATTATATATATATATATATATATATATATATATATATATATATATATCATTTAAGTTATTAACAATTTAAATTGTGTGTATTTTGGCAGCATTTTTTCATTAATGCAGGTTTCATTGAATAATATAGACAAGTTTTGTCTATTAATTTTGTGTAGGATCCGTTCATACCGTCTGATATACTTGATGGTGATGTCGTTGAAAGACAACAAAAAATCACAGTAATTGTTGATTTTTTTTTATCGGGTCTTGATGTTAATTTCAACATTCATAATCACACCGTCCACACGTCTGGGGATATCACTAACTGATTGTTTATACTTTTCAATTTTTCATTTTTATATGCACTTTTTTATTGAGGCAAGTTTTTTTCTTTATAGTTTATCGTGTCTACTTGTTTTGTTTTTTTTTTGTCTTTTTTTTTTGTTTTTTTGTTTTGTTAGGAAAATTATATATACCCTTCTTCGAACCTTACTATGGACGATTGTTCAGAGGAGTGACTTTCTTATGTCATTGGCCTGGGTAAGCGAACGCAGCACAAAGCACTTTGGAAGGTGCTTGAAAACCTTACTACAGGTTGATACAAGCCTTGTGGTAGACGAAACTCTTTAGCAGCCATCAGTGGTTGTGATAGCACATAAGTCACCGAGGCATCAAGCGTATTGGCCTTGTTCGAAAAACTGATCACGACAGATTAAGCGTTCTCTCCTAGAAACTGTAACAAAGGTCTGCTCATCATAGTAGCAGTAAAAAATAAATAAATAAATAAAATAAAATAAAACAGTCGTTTGTAATAGGGTTTGGTTAGCCGCCCTATGTGAAAGGTATGCTCGGAAACAAATATGTATATAAATACATAAAAAATTAATTGCTTGAATATTATTTTCAATCGATACTCGTATTTGAGTAGATATTCTGTTTGTAATCAAACAGTATATTTATGTCTACCGGCATGATTATTTAAAATAAATTTTGTTACAAAAATATATACTACTTGGCAGATTCGAACCTGCGACCCCAATCAACATAGGAAAAGCCACCAATTGATCAGGCGTGCCTTAGACCACTCGACCACGAAGGATTCCACGGTCTAACTGCAGTCAAGTCAAGTCTTATATAACACAATTTTCGATTCTAGGTAAATAGCCATCTACGCTTTGAAATGTATCGTATGTCAATAAATGTAAACATACAATGTTACTGAAAGTCCTGAAGATTAACGAAATGGTTTTAGCAACCGACATATTTAATTTATTTGCTTGAACATTATCTTTAACCGATACCCGTATTTGAGTAGATATTCTGCTTTTAATCAAAGAGTATATTTATATATTTATTTCTACCGGCCTGATTATTTACGATAAATTTTGTGACGAAAATGTGTGTCACTCGGCAGGATTCGAACCTACGACCCTATCAGCATAGGGAAGCCACCAATTGATTTGGTGCGTCTAAGACCACTCGACCACGGATGATTACACAGTCTAATGAAAGTTTCGTTAATCTTCGACACACACACACACACACACACATCTTACTATATATATATATATATATATATATATATATATATATATACACTCACCTTACTATATATTATGGACTCTCCCGTCGATTTTCGACGTATGAGCGTCTAACTCAGACTACCACACAAAGAATTGTTTGAAGTGGTGAAGGCTTGTGTAGCACCATCCATATTTTTGGAACTGCTGATAACAAATAATCGGTGCAGAAGTCTGCCACAGATCGCATGAACAACAGACCTCAGTTATTTAACCCACAACTGGAGGGAAGGGACGTATTAATACCTTTCCCAAGAGTACCAGTGCGTAAGTGAATGCAAAGTGTTCGACTGGAATTGGAACTCGGCTCACCGATTTCCCCCTCCGAGACGACATCCACTGCACCATAACGCACATCCGTCAATAACGCTTACAGCACCTGGTATTCCCAAGCGGTCACCAATCTAAGTACTGATGAGGCCCAACTTCGATGATCGAGCGAGAACCGGTGTATTCAACGTGATATGACCGTAAGCGTACTATATATATATATATATATATATATATATATTCAAAATAATAACTAAATAGACTCTGCAAGTATTTAAGTTTTAAATTTATACGAAGATAAACCTTAAGAAAAACCATTAACAAACAGAACCTAATTCCGTTACAATCCGGTGCACTAAGGCGTTGGATAAGAGAGGAGAAAAAAAAGAAATCCGCGGAATAAGGACAAGACATACGATACTCCGCAGTAAAGAAAATAAAACCCAAACGGAACCAACCACAAAAAAAAAAAAGAAAGAAAAAGTGCTCGATACAAAGTACAAACGAAATGCAAAAGTAGAGCAAAGACACACAAAGAATCTCAAGCTAGCCAAAACCTACCGCGGTTTCACACTACGGCTCGTCAGGGCAAAGGCAAAACCAAAGACTTTGGTTTTGCCTTTGCCCTGACGAGTTGGTTTTGCCTTTGCCCTGACGAGCCGTAGTGTGAAACCGCGGTAGGTTTTGGCTAGCTTGAGATTCTTTGTGTATATATATATATATATATATATATATGTATATATATATACTTAAGGAGAAGGACCATGCTGAAAAATGGCAGACTATAAAATAAATGGTTTTAATAATATCGCTTAAAAAACCGAAAGAGGAGATATAAAAAAAAAGACCAAAAGATCCGCTCAAAAACAAAACAATAAAAATAAAGAGAAAAAACTGTGGCAAGCCTTTTCTCTCTATTTTTTAAGCGGATCTTTTGATACCGTCTCTTTTTGTTTTTTTTAACGATATTATTAAAACTATGTTTTATAGATAGTCATTTTTCACCAATTTCCTCCTCCTTAGGTGTGTATTAACGTTTTGTCGTATTAAAAATTATACATAATAAAAATATACTTTTAAGGTCTGCTATATTTATGGGTTAAAGTGCACAATACCTGGGATAGAGCGTACATAAGTATAAAAGCGGTGAAAGCTGTTTCATGCTTATAGGCAATCAATGGCCTGACGATTGCATATAAGCCTGAGATAGACTGCTGCATCTAGGTGTTGCTTCAAGATTCACTTATATATATATATATATATATATATATATATATATAAAGTGTATGATAAAATATAGTTTTAAGGTATGCTATATTTATGGGTTAATGTGTTCAATATCAAGGTTACCGTACATGTAAAAGTGGAGATTGAAGTCAACACCCAGCAGCGACAGTCTGTTTGATGCTTATACGCAATTGACATGCCATCGATTGCATTTAAGCATAAACCAGATTGCCGCCAATGGATGTTGATTTCAATGTCTACTTATATATATAATTTAGTGCAAATAATTTGTCACTTAACCTGAGCAGGTTCATGCCGACTTCGAATTTCCGTGACGACACCGTTATGATGGCCTCACTCTTCGATGCTACCCAATATCGATGAGTGAGGCTATCATAACGGTGTCCTCACAAGACTTCGAAGTCGGCATAAACCTGCTCAGTTAAAGGGATCAATCCTTTGCACTAAATCTATCAATGCTCGATCTCCATGACGGCAATTGTTAGAAAGTGTTAAAAGCGAGATGCAATGAAACAAAAATCTTAAAACAATGCATTCAGATTCAATAAAGCGGAAATAAAGAATTCACAGCTAAAAGAAGCCAATGACCCGTTTAATTAATCCATTCCCTTTATATTTTTAGACGTTCAATGACATTTGTGATTCATTGAATAGTCCTGGTATTATATAAATCGCTTTTTGCTCAATATTTTTCTATGTTAAAAATTTTATGTGTTTTAATATAATAGTGAAATGGAAATATCTCGCGGAAAACAAAGATTAGCAACTGAACGATAAAGACGGCGACGGCAAAGCCTATTTCGAGACCAAGATAGTCATTTAAGAAAAAAAGGTACATGAGTGCTTCACATGAAAGGCTTGAACAAATAAGATTGCAATCTAAGAAAGGCCGGAGTAAAGAAACTGATTAATTAAACAGTTCATTTTACTCAGAAAGTAACTTGTCTAATATTTTAAGGGAAGTAATCACTCATAAATTTACTAACTTAAGTTGGTTTACCTCCCTTGTTAATGCAGATGAGACAGGAAAAATATAAATAAATATATGTTGATAATTATTATATGGTTTGGTTACTATTATTATTATTAAAATTAATAGCAGTAGTAGTATCTTCTTTTTCTAGAGTAGATCTGATGTAATTTAACGGCTCATAACAAATGACCATGGGTACTGTCATTTTCCTCTCAATATCGAGAAAATCGTTTTGAGAATTCTGGTTCAAGCAGAGTGGTTTTCTCAGTTTAAATTTTATCCAACTAGTTTTGGATTTTCTCCGTCGCTTTTCTAAAGGCACCTACAACAACAGAAACAACTTCTACCTTCTTAAGGACTCACAAGCGCGCTATGTCATGATTTAAATCTTAATACTTTTCTTCTTTCTCCTTTTCACTTTCCTTTCTGCTTCTTTTTACTTTTTCTGAACTATCATTACGTCTCCTGATACACTATTCATCTTTCTTCTGGATAATAATAAAAACTTCTTACTTCAGTTAGAATATCACAATAGACGGTGAAGTCCGTAAACTCTCATTTTCCATTACTACAGGTGGTGTATGCTCATACTACTTTTCTGTTCTCTCTAATTTGTATTTACCGCATTATTATTATTATGTTGTCATTTTTCATCATATTTTTTTAAATTTCTACTATGGTCGCACTACCTACCGAGTCTGCGAGAAGACCGAAGGCAGGTCGTGGTGTGTTGTTATGGCACCATTTCATGCTTTTTCTATCTCCCCTAACATCCCTAGCGTTACATAGACAAAGTTCTCCTTTTGTATATCTCTTAAGCTAGGAATTAATTATTATAGAATTAATTCCTCAATTTATTCACAGATCGAGGAAGTCTCATGCCAATAGCAATTGGTGGGTTAAATGACAAGTTCCCCAAAGATTGCATCATTCTTCTCAGTATTAATACTGTTTTCAATAATGTTCTCGTTTGGATAGTACCGACACTTCTACTAATTTCTATTTCTTACTGTCTTTTTCCATAATTTCTCCAAGACTACTGTCATATTCATGTTCCAAAAATTCCTTGATTTTCTGACACGATCGAGATACACTTCTTTTTTTATCTAAACTTATTTATAAAAGGAACTTTGTGTGTGTGTGTGTGTGTGTGTGTGTGTGTGTGTGTCCGTTACCTATAGACTCCGAAACAGCTGAACTGATTTTCTTGAAAATTGACACAGTTGTATTATAAGCATCTGCGAGTGTTCTTAGCTTGGTTTTGTGTCTAGGTACCTCCGATAAATATCGAAAATCGATAATCGAAAAAATCGGGTTATAGAAGCAGTGGTCCGATTTTAATCAAATTTGATACACTCATAGACAAAGACATAAGAAACGATATTCAGAAGTTTCAAGGTTGCAGTTCTTACAATAGTGCAGAAAATTTGATATCGATACCAGGAAATCAAAATTTGATTTACATCCATTCATTTTTCTTTCAGCCTACGGTTTCGCTTTGACTGGAAACAACTATTGTTTTTTAGTCTTTCGTGCCAACGTCCAAAGAGTCTGAGCTCCAGGACCATGGATTAGTTTTAAAGCTTTCATTACACCCGAGCAACGCCGGGCTATACTGCTAGTTTTCTATAAGATCTACTCTGCGGTTCACTGAAACAAATCATAACCTGGCATATTTCCAGAGATCCGATAATGACTGGTACTACTGTCATCTTCATGCTTTACAAAATATCGATTTTCTAATCCGGTCGAAATGCCCCTCTTTCTTTCCACTTTCTTTAGATCTCTTCTGTGGATCACAGAAAAAATTTATAACCAGGCAAATTCCCAGAGCTTAGATAACGACTGGTACCACTGTCATCATTATGTTCCACAAATTCCTCGATTTTCTGTCACGGTCACGATGCCTATCCATCATTTCGCTTTTTGTTAAGATCTACACTGTGGTCCTTGAGAATAATTCATAAATAGCCATATTCCCAGAGCACCGATAATGAATAGTATCATAGGAATATCTTCATATTCCCCAAATTTCTCGATTTTCTGACACGGCCACAATGCCTATCTACCTTCCCGCTTTCTTGAAGATCTACTCTGGGGTATGCGAGAACACATCATAAACTGGCATATTCCCAGAACTCCGATAATGACTGGTACCACTGTCGTCATCATGTTTAAAAAATTCCTTGATTTTCTGACATGTTCCCGATGCCTATCTATCATTTCGATTTGTTTAAGATCTACTCTGTGGCCCTCTGGAACAATTCGTAACCTGACATATTCCCAGAGCTCCAATAACGAATTTTATTATTTTCATCATCATGTTTACAAAATTTTTCGATTTTCTAACACGATCGAAATAGCCTCAATTTTCATTTTATTTAGGATCTACCCAGTGGTTCAAGGAAACAATTCATAACATAGTATGATTCCAGAGCTCCTATAACGACTGGTACCACTGTAATCTTCATGATCCTCAAATTATTCTGTGTTCTGACACGGTCACGATGCTTATATATCTTTCTGCTTTCTTTAAGATTTATTCTGTGGTCCGTAGGGCCAATTCAAAAACTAGCATATCTCCAGAAATCCGATAACGATTGGAACTGCCGACGTCTTCATGTTTTCCAAATTCTCGATTTTCTGACACGTTCACGATGACTGTCTATCATTTCGCTTTATTTCAGATCTACTCTGTGGTCTGTGAAAAACATTCATAACATGGCATATTCCCAGAGCTCCGTTAACGACTGGTACCACTGTTCCCAAAATTCAACGATTTTCTGACATGTCTAAAAATCGAGAATTTGGAAAAGAAGAAGATGACAGATGTTCCAGTCGTTATCAGATTTCTGGGGATATACCAGTTTATGAATTGCTTCCACGGACCACAGTATCTATCATTTCGCTTTCTTTATGATATACTCTGTGGTGTGCGGGGACAATTCATAACCTGACATGTTACCAGAGTTCCGATAACGAATGGCACCATTATCATCACCATTTTCCCTAAATTTTTCGATTTTCTCATATGGTCACGATGTCTGTCTATCATTTTAGTTTCTTTAAGATCTACTAGTGTAGATTGGACCAATTCATAAATTGGCATATCCCCAGAGCTCCAATAGTACCCCTGTCATCATCATGTTTCCTAAATTTGCTGATTTTCTGACATCGCCACGATATTTATCTATCTTTTTGCTTTCTTTAAGATTTGCTCTGTGGTATAAAAAAAAAAAAAGTTCACAATCTGACATGTTTCATTCTACTTTATTAACACCAAACATGATGTTCTTTAGCCTTTGTTGGTAACCAGTCTACCGCAGAAAGTCAAAAGCAACCTACTGAGGGCAAAATCTTCTGATCGCCGAAACGTGTATAAGACTGACTGAATTATGTATTTTGGTCAGGTCCGGTGCAAGAGGCTCGTGACCCTAATCTATGATACGGTCATGCCCCTGTCTGTGATACGGAGCCTCCCCCGCTATACTACACCTCAATTTTCATAAGGTAGTATTAAAATAATACCTCCAGTTATGGGTTAAATAACAGGACAGATTGGGTTCTATAGCCTTGGATGGCAACCAGTCTACCGCAGAAAGTAATGGCAAGCTACTGCGAGATAATCATCTGCCCAGTCAGTCATGTCTCTTTCGAGACATGATCGCCCAAGCATGTATCACGTCTGGCACTCAACTGACTGAATTATGCACAGTAATGGGTCATATTCACTAATGTTGAACAATTCAACTTGGAAAATTGAAAATAAATACAATGTATCTAAATATAAATCAGAGACATGTCTTAATATCATAGATCATTCCATCTTAAATATATCAAGAATGTTTTGCGGTAGTTTTTAACATCAACTTGAGATTTTTCTTGCTAAAAAATTGAATAATTTTAACACATTCAACATTAAGGATAAAAAATAATGAATTTTATATAGTGTTTTTTCGAGACTTAGCAAAAGAAATTCACGGATTTGGACGAATTTTTTTTTATCCTTTAATAGTCAGTTGTGCTTAGTTTAATTTGCAACATATATAAATGTAGGTAGAAAAGGAAATGTTGCTAGGAAGGGTCACAAAGCACTACCCGGGGCCTACAAATCAGGCTTGACACCCAGTCGGGTGTCGGGGTAGTAGGCACCGATCCTCATGTTGGTCTTTGTATAATTGTTTTTATAGTATTGTTTTGGTTTACTATAAAGACTGATTTCTCTACGTAGCTATGTCCATGTCGGTTTATCTGTCATTTCTTCATTTTTTAATTTTTGTTAATCGTTTCACCCCAAGTAAGGCAGTACCGCCACTGATGTGCAGGAGGCTACATAAGAGAGTTAAAGTTTTAGACAGGGGGAGGGTGAAGACAAAGACGAATCAGCTACAGGGGTGAAAGAGAAAGGGCAAGAAAAGGATGTGAACACAGGAGTGAAAACATTTACGAAGGTAGAGAGAAAGGAAAAGAACAAGATACATGGGGGGATGTGGAAAGGGCTGGAGTTAAGTGGATAAAAGATGGGAATTGACTTTGCAGTTAAATTCTTGGAGGTTGTAGCCATCAAGAAAGCAAGTATACGGAAGGGAGCTCCACATGCGGTAAGCGCGAGAAAAGAAGCTGATGGAGTAGAATTGTCGGGTGCATTTAGTTGATCTAACTGTAAAAGGGTGGGACCTTGTTGCCAGTCTGGTTGCACGAGTAAATTATTGTGGAGGGGCCACCAGTGACCTAAGTTTGTCTGAGCAGAAGCCATGAAAAAATTATAGAAGAGAGAGAGGGAAGCCACACCCCGCCGATGAGAAAGTGGCTGGGGTCGAGCTGCCAGGTTGGGACCGATCACATTATAGATTCTCTTTTGAAGCCTGTAGAGAACCCGGAGATAAACAACAGGGGCGCCTGACCAGATATGACAACAGTCTGCACGGTCGAATGGTAGATTTGTGTGTGTGCAAGTGAATAATTTTAATATTTGTCTAAAAATTTAATTTTTTTTAAAAAGGGTTTCACCTGATGCAAGGCAGTAAAACCACTCATACACAAGGGCTTACTGGATGTGGCAGAGTTAGAAGAAGAAACATTAATAATGAGCCGGGGGGGGGGGAGTATTAAGAAGGACAGTAGATAATGACTGACATTGAATTTAAATGTTTGCAGAAGAAAGTCATTTGAAAATAATATAGCCGGAAAGAAGTGCTACAAACGAGAAATGTGATTAAAAAAAAAACTATTACAATAGAATTTACAGCTACATAATAAATTGATAAAATCTCAACCCCAGTCTCGCACTGCGCTTAAATTTAAAAAGATCAAGGTACCATAGCGAAGATGGTACCATGGCAGTTGGAAGACTCTATGTCACACAAGCAGGAGAACCCAGTCATAGTTGTCACACAATTTCTGTAACCACATCACCCTTATATCTGGCTACGTAACTTCGCAGACTGAAACCTACTTTATTATGATGCGTGGGGCGCAGTTGAGCGAAAAACCAACAAAACACACTCCACCCACATCTATTGAACAGGTGAAGAGGCTCATACCTTGTTTCCTGTTTAGGATGCGGTTTCCGGTTCTCCCTTTTCAAGTCTTTTTCACTCTTTTATTTATTTATTTTTTTTCCAATTGGAGTAGATAGACTAAACTATCGCCCGGTTCACACTCCACCCACATCTATTGAACAGGTGAAGAGGCTCATACCTTGTTTCCTGTTTAGGATGCGGTTTCCGGTTTTCCCTTTTCAAGTCTTTTCACTCTTTTTATTTTTATTTTTTCCAATTGGAGTAGATAGACTAAACTATCGCCCGGTTCTCACTCCACCCACATCTATTGAACAGGTGAAGAGGCTCATCCCTTGTTTCCTGTTTAGGATGCGGTTTCCGGCTTTCTCTTTTCCATTCTTTTTACCCTTACGTAGCCCCCTGCGCATCAGTGGCGTTATCGCCTTGCTTGGGGTGATATGATTAAAAAAAAACAAAAAAAACTCCTTATAACACTAGAGATGAAGGCAAGGATTATGGCAGCATTCATTAATTTACACAAGGAGATCATCCAGCAAAGTTGCAAGAGATTCTGGAGTCGTCTGGATGCCGTGTTTGAAGCGAATTGCGATTTTATGGAATAAATTTACTCTTTAGTGTTTCAAGATATTTTTTGTGTAATTTTATTGATTATGTCTGTTAAAATGAGATGTCAGTATTATTTTCATTTTTGCGGTATTTAGACGACAATTTCTTCATCGCGTGCTGTGTCTGTCTTTGGCCATTTCATCCCAAGCAAAGCAATAAAACCACTAAGACGCAAGAGGTTACTGAGTTTGGGAGAATATTAAAAAAACGTCATTAAAGAGAGAGAACCATAAAAGAACAAGAATTAAGAAGACAAAAGATAATATGATTGAAGTTGAATTTAAATTTCCGAAGATCAATGTTGATGGGAAAACAAAAACAGAAGCGAAAAATGCGAGAAAAGAAACGGTTGGCATTGAACTTACGGTTACATCAAAAGCAAATCAATTCAATTGTGACGAGTTCTTGCCATTAATCTAGTACTGCGTTTAAATTCACAAAATCTAGGTACCATATTGTTCACGAGAACAATGACCATGAAAATATTTATAGAAAAAGTTCAGGGAAGCTACGTGAAGTTGGTGGAAATTGACTGAGGTCGTGGCGCATGGTTAGGATCAATAACATAGCAGATTCTTTATATTTTTTCAAGAATCGCAAAATTACATAGTTGAAACACCAAATCAAATGTGGCGGACAATATTCAAATCATGGACGATTTTTTGAACGCAGGCAATAAAAAAAATTACATATCTCTTTTGCTTTTCCAGTTCCTGACACTGAAAATCCTATTAATTTGAACGAAATTCATTAATTTAAAAGTGTCTTCTTATAACAGCGAAGACATTTTTACACTGCTTTATGGATAAAACACAAAAACCACCAATCACTAAGGTTTAATTAAAGTTTAAAAGACAATAACTCGTCTAGGAACGATGAAGCTATATTGCTTTTGAAAATTACCCACAATGTTAATTTAAAGACTAAAAAAAGCTCTACCATTATTCTTTAAAGCATGTGACTGATGGAAGTTTATACAGGTGAGAGTTGCGACGGAGAAAGAGAGGGAAATTATAAGAAACTTAGAGAGAGAGAGAGAGAGAGAGAGAGAGAGAGATAAAAGCAATATGTTGAGCCGGGTGTGAGAAGAATTTTTATGAATAAAATATGATGGAATAGAGTGAAACTATTGAGAGGGTAGTTAATATGAAAAAAAAATGTACAACAGCTGTATGGAAGAGCAAAAAAAAACCTATTTTTAAGTAATGATTTTAAAAGATTCGCATATAAGTTAAAGAGAATTTGTGAAAAAGAAATATAGAAAACAGAAATAAAACAAAAGGGAAGAGATAATATATGAAGCGGGAATTAAAAAAAAGTTTTTAAAAAATCAAAAAAACAAATGAAGAAACAAGAAGATGCAAGTTCGACTTTAGTGTAAGACATAATTCTGAGGAGAAATGGAAAATTATAGAGAGTGAATAAGAAGTGTGAGAGTACCGGTTAGTAAAACAGAGAGGGTTCTGGGAGAGTAAGCGAGAGGTTCCGGTGACGCATGCGCAGTGCTTAACCTGAGGCCCAGCAGGCGGCCAGAAGAGGAGAGACACGGAGCTGTGTGTATGTTTCGCACAGTGCTGTGTTTAGTATTAAGCCTTCCCTACTAAATAATACTACTAACAACAACTGGACAGCTAGTTTAAACAGGCTAAAGGGGAAGAAACGTCATTTACCTCCTCTTTTCATTTAAAAGAAAGAAAAAAATACATACTAGGGAGAAAATTGCAAGATTCAAACAATAACAAACCGGGGTTACTTTACCATTTAATACATTTTTCTCAAGACATAGCCAACATGTCGAGATGACCATAGTCGATCTTGTTGGTACAGGGTTATCTGTCATCACCCTTTGTGGATGGTGCTTCGTGTGGGTTATTCATTTGTTCGCTTTAATTTACGGGTAAGTACTTAAATTCTTGTTTTCATTACATTTTGACCATCGTTCATCATGAATTATGCCTTTTCTTCTCTCATGTTTTTAGTTTGTTTTAAAAAACATATTTACCCTTTCCTTTTTTTTTTAGTTTTATTTTTAAATTTACGTTTATTTCACCCTTTTAAAAGCCGGGTCGTAAATATAAAAGTAAATATTTACTACATGTTTTTATTTAACACTTCGATCTAAAGTTAGATTAACAAACCTCCATCCATTTCTATATAATTCATTTCAAATCTCTTAGCTCAGTAAATCCTTATTTCTGAAATCGTAAAATAAAAATCATTAAAAAAAAGTCGATTTAAATTTTCTCATTTGATATTTTTAAAACAAGGATTTTCTTATCAGGAAATTAAAAAAAAACTGATTTATTATTTCAGAATATCTCTCTAGTCACTTTAACTATTTTTTTACTACTCTTAATATAAAATATTTTAGGTTTTAATTTTCTAAGCAATAATCGACTAACTAAAAATAAAATTGTATTTATTTTAACAAAAAAATGATACGTAAAAAAACAAAACAATGATTCTAGAATCTAAAATAAATGTCTATTTGACTGAAATTTATATTTTTTTACCTTCAAAAGCGCAACATTTTTTGGACTTTTTAAATTAAGAAATTATTTTCATGTTCATTATTTTTATTTATTTTTTTCTTTTTTGTAAAAGAAAAATTACATTAAACTTAGTTTTCTAACTGATTTGATAGTTTAACTTAAATACTTCTGGTTTGAAAACTCAAGCAAGAATATATTATGGATTTTAAAACTATATATAACTAGAAATTTGACATTTTTATTTTTCATGCCAAAAAGTTTTATGCCGGGAACGATCTTTATAAATTAATTAAATCTTCTTAATTCATTCATAATTTATTTTAAAGTACTTTATAAAAATGAGTTTCTTTTAACCGGTTAAATTCACCTGTTAAATGTTCCTTTTTGCTGAATTATTTTGTGAATTTTATCTTTCGTAATGCCGTTCTTCATTTTATTCTCAATTTCATTCAATGCCGGTTTGGGGGAGACACCCTTCTTCTTTGCGAATTCAATTCCTTTATAGATGAATTTTTTTTCTATGAATAAATGTGGGTT
Source organism: Ascarosepion bandense (assembly GCA_037127315.1). Taxonomy (NCBI): domain Eukaryota; kingdom Metazoa; phylum Mollusca; class Cephalopoda; order Sepiida; family Sepiidae; genus Ascarosepion; species Ascarosepion bandense. Next base: position 10,093,471 of record JBBBDQ010000548.1, on the reverse strand, counting down.
TGATATTTCACCTTTTAGTTCAGTTTCAAATTCATTCAAAGAAATTTGGTGATAACATCTGATTGTCAAAAAAAAAAAACAATAATGCCGGGCATTATTCATTTTTTCCAACGTGTTTTTTTTTAATTTTTTTTATTTTCAGGAGTATTTTGATCTTTCTCTCGTCTTCTTATTGCAATCTAGCAAAATATTAGGAATTTACAAGTAAACTGAATTCAACTAAATTTCTTTTCCTTGAAGACACATTCACATTTTAAAACGATCCTCCACTTTTGGGTCATTCACCTCCGTCTTTTCAGGAAATCAGTCCAATGTCACGTTTTCTTGCAGTTTAAAAATAGACTTTTCCCCTCTTAACAGAAAAAAGTACGATATGACATTGCTTTTTACCTGGCATTATTAATGTTATTGCTATTATTATTATGTTTTATAAAAACAAAGTTTTAGTACTTCGTGACCCATTTGGATCGTTGTTTGCTTTTCACTTGATGGTTAGCACGGAATCGTGTTTTAGTTTTAACATTTAAAACTAAAGTAAAGAAACCAAGTTAGATTTATAAAATTTTAATTTTGATTGAAATAATTAACTTTAAGTAGATTAAATAAAATTAATTTTCTCAACAAAAAATAGTTTTAATTTGACAAATCAGTTTAAACGTTTTATTTTTTTCAAATAATCGCTCAGTGTTTGAGTGTAAATTTTCTTGGCTTTTTAGTCACCCAACTGTGAATGTGTTGTAATTTTGGCTTTTCCGTGTGATAAAAAATCCACTCGTTCCTTGTGAAACTAGAAAAACCCGAGCACATTCTTTAATTAAAAATTTAAAACCACTTATTCACACATTTTTGTTCATTGAAGATTCCCCTCCCTCATTTCTGACTGAAGTGTAGATTAAATTTCTCCAGATAAGATTGAAATATCCAGACATTGTCTCTGGTTTCACCAGCATCGAAATGTCTCTCTTAGTATTTTTATTTTTTTAGGGATAAGGATTTTTAGTCAAAGACCAGATCCGTTATCCACCCAGTTTTTCTTTCGCCTGTTAAATTATAGTTTGATTTTTCATTGGATATGAAACTTTTTCATTTTTCTGTTTTTTTTAGTCTATTTTTAAAAGTGATCTCTAGAGCCCCTGGAAAAGCTAACATTTTTTTCACCTCCTCTTTTTTTTTTTGTTCCATTTTTGTATATTAATGCAAAAAAAAGAAAAAAGTGTTTGTAAGTCAAACTAAAAAAGAAGTGTGATGACTTTTTTTCCCATAAGAAGCAATCACGATAGCGGTGATTTAAAATTCCTTTCACCTCCAAATCACAACGGGTAATACTTATTATTTGAAAGAGTCTTACTCCTTTACGATATTCTTCATTTTTAAGCATAAAAAATGAATTTATGCTGAGTCGATATATACACCCTTCCTCACCACTGGTCAGTGGGTATTTCTCACGATTCTTGTTTTTTCTTAATTTTAAACAAAATGTCAAGTTTATTAAACATTCAACAATGTTTACCCGTCCAAAGTCTTTTTAAAAGGACAATAAAGAAATGACTCCAACAAAAGTACACTAACATGACAAATGCCAGAAAACCCTCATTTCTGATTTATTTAAAAAAATAAGTTATGAAACTTTTAGTGCCATTGTTTTGAAATGTTATGAAATTGTAATTTATTTGTTGCAATGATTTAAAAACAAAACAAAATTAAAAATAAAATGTCATTGTTGGTTGATGAAACGTTTTAGCATTTTTTTCTTTGATCATATTGAAATTGGATTAGATTTTTCTTTTCTTCACCTTATTTATTTTTAGTTCCCGATTAAACTTTTTTTCTCTGTTGACATTTTTATTTTTTTCAATGAACAAAAAAAAAATGTGTGAATAAGTGGTTTTTGCAGGAGAAAAATGTGTGGCGTTTGTTTAAAAGATATTCAGAAATGGCTTTAAAATATCGGAATTGCTATATAAAGTTAAATAATTTAAATCTGCTCAAAGCTGATGTAAATGTTTCACCCTAATTATATGGAAGTTCTTTTTTCTTTCACAACCCGGTTGTGTAACTATGGTGATAGTACTTTAGAACTGCTACTACAAAGTCGTATTTAAGTGTTGTTACCATGGCAATCACAATCAGTACTAACACTATTGCTAATAACTATCGTCGTAATAGTAGTACTATGTTGTCAACGAAAAGCCTTCTTGTTCATCATTGATGTTTCTTTATTACTCAATCAATGTATTTGAATATTTTAAATTCCACTTTTCTCTACAATCTGATTGAATAAACATCGTCTATTGCGAAAAAAATCCACCCTTCCTTCCAAACTTTCTGATTTTTCATTGAGTCAATGAGTGTGGGAATTCACGGTCCTTTAAGAAATTGAAGGATAAAAAATATATTTATTATTTCTTCTTAAAGGAATTTTTTTCTAAAACATTTTTTCGTTTCGACAAAATTAAGTAGGAAAGTGAATTAACTCACTTTAAAAGTCGCTTCTCTTACATTTATTTTTCTATCAGCTGAAAACACTTGCCCACCGGTTTTGGTGAAAGCTTGTTAACGGACAATCTTGTTCTCTCGATCAGTAAGAATAATAATAATAAAGAGATAGTAACGAAACTTGGCTGCTGCTTCTTTCTGTCTAAAAAAAGCAAATGTCACAGGTAATTTTTTTATTATATACCTGATTGTGGCAGTGGGAGAGTAAATTTTGATCATATTTTTGTGTGTGAACGGAATTTTCTCTTTGCCTAAAATTGAATTTTTTTTCCCCTTAATCTGAGCCGAATTTTTTCCCCAAATTTCATAAACTCTTTATTTTTACATAAACTTTTTCGTGATTGAAAGTTGAACACATTCGCTTTGAAACTTGTTTTAAATGACTTTGGTTGTCATAACGCCTAATGTTTTTTTTTAACCAAACATTTTTTGAAGTTCTTGCTTGACGCTATAATTTATTGCACTTCAAAACTTTAAAAATCTTTTAAAAATAAAATGGTGTATTTTTATTTTTTTTTGTGAATTTCATTTCGACCGCAAAAAGTCTTTGAAACCAAATATAGTAATTTTTTAATATTTCTAAAACAAATACTGCAAGAATGCAAGTTTCTAATCTAAATTAAAAAAAAAATTGGATGTTTCTTCGTAGTTCAGGTTCTATTAATTAAACAAAAACAAAAACTTGCTACTTTTTTGATTCCGAAGGTTAAAAAAAGGTAGAATAATCTGTAAGATGTACCAATGATCATACCATCACTTGCTCTTCTTGCTGTGGTTATTCACTGGTTATTGTTGGTGGAGGGGAGGTTTTTCCATTGCAATATGAATTCAACAGCGACTGACGTCAGCTTCTATGCTTCCCGCCACGCGGTAAATTTATTCGCCTTACATCATCATCATCATCATCATCATTAAATCTTTCCGCTCAGGAATTTTCTATCTCCGTTTGCCATGTCGGTGTGGAGATGTAGAATAATCACCAATGTGGCGCATCAATATTTATTTCTATATGTAATTTCACAAAAAGTGAAGAATGGGGAGAATTATCCTCCTCAGACTCCTTCTCTTAAAAAAACAAAAAAATCACCTGCAGAAGGTGCTTTTCTCTCTCTCTCTCTTTTGTCGTTTTAGCGAAAATGTATTTTTGAGAACTGAAAAGTTTTTTTTTTCACATAATTTAAAGTAATTTCACCCTCTTTCTTTAACGGGCTTGTTTTCTTCGTGATTTTTTTTACACATTTCAATTCAATGTAAAAATCCTGAATACAGCACTTGAAATTCTAGTTTTCATTTCCCTGAACAATAATAACATGTGTATTTCCCAGACTCTTGGAGACTATATTTTCTATGGCTTTTTTTGTCTTCTCTCTGAGGTCACAACTTTTCTTTTTTTAACTTACATTTTCACTACCTCCGTCAACATTCTTTTTATTTTTATTTTTTTTACAATACATTTTACTCTGGTCTAGAGTCTGGACCCGATTAATATTGACCAGGCAAAAATCACCATATTGTTGGAATAACAAAGATTTTAATGAAAAATATAATTTAATGATCTTCATTATTAGTATTACCGACATGATGATGTCATCGATGTATTGTGTATGTAAACCGGAATTCATTTTAAGTCAGCTTGTTTTAAAGCATTTATGTTGATATAATAATTACAATTATTTGTGCTGTCTGTAGTATAGTATCTTTATTGGTTAGCATTGTTTTATTTTCCGTTGTAGTGACAAAAAAAACCCCTCAAAATTTGTTAATTTTGTTTGAGTATGTTGCTGCCTTTATTTTTCAGAGAATGTTCACAGGAGAATTTTTAGTCCACTGACAAATGACCCATTTAAATGTCCATGTGGCAAATGAATCTTTTTTTTTTTTTTCTTGTACAAAATGAAAGTACAATGACATTGTATTTCTTTTTTTCTCGACGTCATTTTTTGACCTCTTACATCGCCCCAGAAGATTCATTTTTTTTGTGTGTGTTTGTAAAATTAAATTTGATGCTTCATTCGCTCACTTTTCTACCCCCCTGCCAGGTGAATGTTAACACCTGTTCAACCCATTCATTGTCTTTCGAAGCTACGAAGATAGGTAATAAACATTCTTCCCACTACTGGGAAAATCGGCGGCAACCACCATTGAATTGTTTGTTTTAATCTTTTCCGCTTCAAATTTCTTGTAGGTCTGCTACGAAACCACTAGTGACTAAGTTTCTATGATGAGGAAATAAGTCTGGTTCATTGTCACCTATTTTTAGGTTATGTTTATGTAGCATCAAAGCTTTGTTTTATTTTATTCGATCTGTAATTATTGTTTTTGTTTGTTTGTTAGTAGCACCCAGAAATTAAATATAAAAATGAAATTTAAAGAACAATTTCTTTTATGACTTATTCAGCCATTCATGGTTTTCAATTACTTTTTCATTTTATCTTTTGATTTTTTTTTTTTTAACCACATTGTCGCTCTACACAGTACACATCCTTTTTCAAACTTTAGTTTTTCTGTTGTTGAAGTTGAGATCCCTTCTTTACACCAAATTGAAATTGCTTGGGTTGTGATTAAAGTGGCTCTTCTAAAACTTTTTAATTAGTAATCTTCAAAGTCGATAAGAATTTGTTAGGCTCAAATGCTAAATGAACTGAATCAAATGTTAATTCTTGGAAGAAAAAATATATTGCTTTTTTTTTTTTCCTTTTTTTTTTCATTAGCGTTTCTTCTGTGCAGCCTCTCACCAGTTCGACCTTGCCCTAGACTAAGAATATTTCAAGGCTGGGCAGATTATTCTGCCAATGTATGGAATGTGCATATCTCTTCCCTGCCTCTCCTACATTTGCCAAGAATTGGATTCTGATGATAGTCACGATAATGTTGGATATTTGTAAGGAGGGCAGTGAATAATGATAGGATGTATAATGGGAAACATTTTTTTTTTTCTCCCTTTTTATTAGCTGGTCTGTACTAAGAGGTGTGTCCAAGTGAAGATCTCTCTCCTTGTCAAATACTTTTTCTGTATTACCATCTCATTTCTTATTAAAGATTGTTTCATTCTCCTATTTCGATATGTGTACCTCCCCAAAGATTAAAAAAAAAAAAATGGGCATACTTGAAAAAATATTTTATCATCCAAAACCTTTCTTAATAAGATAGGATACACCACTTTTTCATTGAAAAAAGGCCCAAAAACGTTAGCATCAAAAATTCAAAATGTTTTATTAAGAGGAAATACCTAAGTATTATTTTAAGTTTTTGTAATCCTTTCTAGCACCTTGAAATTTTAGTTAAAAATCTTTTTGTAAGCTGTTGACGTAATTTACGATTACTGTTTTAATGCTTTTTTTCCAGCAAGAAACACATTTAGAAAAAGAAAATCTTGCAAAAATCAAAATATTGTCGGATTTTAATGAAACTTTCAGGGCTTATTCACAAATGAATGAAATCACTTTTGAAAAAAAAATTTTTGTTTATACATGCTAATTACCTCAAATTAATTTCATGAAATTTTGAGAAATTAAATTTTCATACATTTCTTTTTTTTAATATATTTAATAAAAGGACTCCTTGTTGAACATAAAACAATTAAAAAAAAAATTAATTCTACATGGACATGTGCTTATAACTACTATAAACATTAAACCCTACAAAAATGAATCTCTCAAGTAAATGTGTGTATGGGAGCAAAATGTGTGCGTGTATATATATATATATATATATATATAATGTGCATTCGGGTGCTGAGGATATGGGCTCGGAATGAGAAATTGGAGAGCCAAGTTTGAATTCTGGTTGAATTAGTTGCATTTACTTATGCACAAATACCCTTAAGAAAAGTATCAAATCCATCTCTTCTCCCTCAAGCTGTGGGTTGAATAGCAGGACAGATTGGGTTCTATAGACTTGGTTGGCAACCAATTTACTACAGAAAAATCTACCCAGTCAGTGATGTCTTTCAAGACATGATCGCCCAAGTGTGTATCACATGGCACTTAACTGAGATAGATATATTTACACACACACACACACACACAGAATCACTTGATTAATTCATTTTCAATAAATGCGCAAAAATTTTATATATCAAAATTCAATTAGTGCATGCATAAATACTCAGTGCAGTAAAACATTCTTCAGTTTAACCATAATAATTGAAAATTGATTTAAAAAAAAAATTTTTATCATAGTTACTAAAGTATATACATTATCCATGCTAATCAAAGGAATCCTTTATACGTGCTTCTACAGATATGTTAAATCTGTATGTATAATGAAAGGTTTCTCCCAAAATAAATAAAACTAAAGGTTTGTCATCAAAATCTTTATTGAAAAAAAAATAAAGACCAGGGTATATATATATATATATATATATATATATATATATATATATATATATGAATGAAATGATTTGTTTGAACATTATTTGTGATCGATACTCGTATTTAAGTAGATATTCTGTTTAAATCAAACAGTATTATATATTAATTCCTACCAGCCTGATTATTTTCGATAAATTTGTTACGAAAATGTCTCATTTGGCAGGTTTCAAACCTGTGACCCCTATCCACATAGGGGAAGCCACCATGTGATCTGGTGTGTCCTAGATCTCTTGACCACAAATGATGATCAGTCTAAACAAAGTCAAATTAAGCCTATAACACAATTTTCGAATATATATATATATATATATATATTTAACCCCTTTGTCGGTGGCACAACTCCGTTTCATGAGTAATATTACTATACATAAGTACACTCTCATATATATATTTATTAATTCAAGTCATTATATATATATATATATATATATATATATATTATAAAAATTAGAACTTTTAAAAATTTTCTTTCTTGCACCTGTGTGTGACCATAAATTAGTATAAGAACTTTTCGTGTCTTTTTGTGGTGAAAATACACATACACACACACTCTGCTGGCCAACATTTTAAGGAAAATGAAAATAAAGAAAAAAATATCTTTTGCATTGTTAGGCTCAGACACTTATTTGAGTAAAGCTTTAAAGAACCTTTTTTTTTTTTTTTAAATTTGAATACTGGGAAATTAGGCTAAATACTAGCTGGTCAAAAGTTAAGTTTAAGACCATATTTAAATGAAATTTAGTCATTTGTGCTCAAACATTAGCACAGTCAACACCTTCCACTGGTAATTTCTGCATCACATTAGGGAAAAGAAATGGCCAAGGCTATAAAGTTGAGTTTTCATGGTAGAATTATCATGCTACAAAAGTAAGGTCTCATTCAATGTATCATTGCTGGTGAGATTGCAAATTTTTTAAAAGTCCCTGAAGGATACGAAACAAGAATTTCAAGTTTTTAGAAAAATTTTTTCAGAATTGAGCTGAAGGATTTGACAGGTTATCTGATAAGACAACAGCTGATTATCAAACCAGTCCTCATGGATGCATATCTGAGAAAGGCTTTAAAAATTGTAAGCATCTTAGCATCTTCCGTTCACTTTTTCTAAACCATGAAACAGCTTGGTTAATCTTTGAAAAGCACTAAATATGGCATATGGAAAAGTGGAAGAAGATTTTGTTCTGAGTAAAAAAAAAAAAATTAACATGGATCATTCAGATGGCTTCCGACATTACTGGCACAATAAGGATATCCCATCAGAGACATTTCCTGCACAATACAGTGAATGAAGTTTCATCATGATGGGTGGGGGGCTATCCCCTTCCACGGTACAATGGAATAGCTGGTTACATTTGCATGTTTGAAAAAGCATCCTTATTGACTGAAGGCCTTCAGATTGTGTGAAAATGACTGCATCTTTCAGTAACATTACTGCAATTCATAATGTTTGCACGACAAAAGATTTTTAATGATGGATAACTTTTTTTTTTTTCTTTTTTTTTTTTTTTTAAACCATCTAATGTATTTAGCAGTGAAAATGTTTGGAGTGCATTATATTTGTGAAGTCATCTTTCTCACTTGGAATAATATTCCAGCCTGCTTTCTGCAGATATCAACCATGCCAAGGCTGTGCTGAGACATGTAGTTGGGTATTTCTTACCCTGTTTGGACTTCATTTAGATGTGCTCTTAAACTTTTGACCTGCTAGTATTTAGCCTAATTTCCCAGTATTCAAATGTTCCCTATTAAATGCTAAAAGGTTTTTAATTTTTAAGTTTCCTTTTCTTAATTCATTTTTTTTTGGAAATTTTACTCAAATAAATAGTTGAGTCTGACAATACAGAGTGTATATTTCTTTCTTTATTACTCTTAAGATTTTGATCAACAGTGTGTGTGTGTGTGTGTGTCTCTCTCTCTCTGTATATATATATATATATAGAGAGAGAGAGAGAGGGAGAGAGAACTCAATACATAATTAAATGCTTATAAATTCTGAATTTCAGCAATATTTTGGGAAAAAAACGTTTATAGCAGAGGGATTTTAAAATTTAAATATTGTAAAATTTGAGTTGTAGGGTGTTTAAAAATTCAAGGGAGCTTATTTTGCTGCAGCTGCAAAATTTTGTATTAGTCTCAGTATGCAAAGAAAAATTAATCATTTTATTTTTTTTAATCTTAGATATGAGAATGGAAGAAATTCCTTATTTTCATGTCATGTCCCCAACTGTAAAGTTAGCTTCAAATATATATATATATATATCTCCAATCTTCAAAAAATTGGACATTGATATCAACAGCCAGCCAATGGCAACAGTCTGATTGTGTTTAAGCATGAAACACTGTTTCATTAATGTTCTCTTAAATTTACATACGCTTTATCCCTTAAATCCAACACTTTAACTCATAAATATAGAATACCTTACAACTATATTTTTAGGATGTCCAAAAAATGCACTCACTTTTGACTTCGTTCTCAGTTTGAATATTTATAAACATGCATTTAATTTCATTTAAAGCAGTTTATTTTAAGCAGTTAACAGTAAGTCAAATATTAATTTTTTTTACATTCATTTTTCCCCTTCTATAGACAGTGTATTTTTTTAAGTATGTGTGCTTAATCTTATTCATCATAGTATATTTACTTTGTATGCATGTTTTTTTTTGTTTTTTGTTTTTTTTTTCCCCCCAACATGTATTCTATATATTGCTACCCTTGACAATTTTCTGTCTATGCATATTTGTTTATGGGAAAATATGAAATGTCTTCATAGCTGTCCCCACTAATGTTTATCTCTGTTGATAAAAGATTTCATTTGTTCTCCTGTTATCTGATACCTTCCTTTCATGCACATAGAACCCTAAAATGTAAGGAAAGATAAAAACAACCCCAATGTTATCTGAGGAGCAAGTCATACACCATTTTATTCTGCTAAGAATTAAACCTTAAAAAGAGGAAAATTCTCACACACATACACACACACACACATATATATAACCTTTGCTGGTTCTGGTATGGAATTACCAGCTGTATGTTGTGTCCCCATACCTGCTTCAGTAGTGAGGCTGCCACTAGAATGCTTCAGCTGGTTGGCATGCTGTTCTGTTTTTTTCCCCTTGCCCCCTACCTCCTCTCACAGATCCAATCCTCTCCTCTTCTGAAACAACTGTTCCTTATAGCATTTTCCTGAATCTTAGATTTTAAAAAAAAATTTTTTTTTTTAATTCTTCATTGCATTGAATTGAAACAAAATGCCGGTTCAGATTCTTCTGGGCCGGCCGGTTGTAATGGTAAGCATTGGCTGCCTCTTTCTGAGAATATCATGTCAGCTGAGAGGCAGCGGAGGAGGAATATTCTTTTTGTCTTTATCTTCCTTCTCTCCAGCCTTTATGCTAAAGCTTTCTCATAATACATTTGCAAGTTGGTATGCAAAGAATGAAGCTTTAAAAAATTTGCTGAAGCCTGGTATGCTGAAAATGCATTGTTTCACATGAATTGTGTTGAAAGTTGACTTAAGTCTTTTGTACTTTATTGTCATTGCCTTTAAATGCTTTTATTCACAAACATGTCACTTGATTTTTTTTTTTTTTGTCTAGCTGTATCATTCATAGTTGATGCCACTTCTTCAATTCTAAAAGAAAGTCTGATTCAACAAAATCAGGCTTGTGAATGTTTGATCAACCAAAAAAGTAATTTTTTGACTTGTCAGTACTTTGATTATCAATTAAAAATGTTTGCTTTTTTTTTTCCTTTCTAAATGCTTTTGGTTGGAGATTGTGAATTAATAAATGGTTTAGCAATTAGACAGTTTGAAGATTTTAATCTCTTAGTTTCTTACATGCAGTACATAATTGGCTGAATATTTAGTCTTTATTTTGGTACCATTTATGAATTCCATTTATTTATTCCATAGTATGTCATAGATGACAAGGTTTTGTGCACTCTTAGATCAAACTAAGTGCATTCGTTCCCTTGCATTTAGACCTAGAATCAGTGCTATATTTGCACACTCTATGAAGTGTCACACATGCACAGCAAGTTGCTGAATAGTTCTTGAAAGACCACCAAAAAAAAATTGTTTGATCTGATTTAAAGAATTAGATCATACCAAGAACTTTTTAGTACTTCCCTCTATATAAATATACAAATACCCACATGTATGCACATTGCAATTTATATTTGATTATTTACATAAGTTGCCTATTAATTTTGATGGGTACTATGCTAACTTTAAACTTTTGGATGAGAACAGGAATTTTGTAATTTTTACTTTAGTTTATATTTTATTCATATGACTGCTATGTTAAATATTTAATGAAAATTAAGTTTTTATTTGAAATGAGTTTAATGTGCCAATATTTTAAAATATTTTATGCTTGCTTTTAGCTCAGCAATTTATATACTTGTGAAATGTTTATTAAATAAATATATAAATGTATTTTTTTTTCTTTTCTTCAAAATATGTTATTAAATTTGTATAAAGGCTTTGGATAACATTCAGTTTTCTAAGATATAAGGCTAAAGAAAAGGATCTTATGTTAAGATTACTTTTCTGTTTATATTACATGTAGATTGATGAAGAAAATCAGTTTCAACTGTTTTGTCCTTTTTCTGTAGATAGTATTTTTTTCTTTAGCTAACCCCCAGCCCCAAATCCTATTTGTAACACAGTCAACTTCATCCAACTACTATTCCACTTCTTTATCATAATACAAGCAGGAATTTAGGTCTGTCACAGTAGCCCTGTTATTGTCACTTTTATTTTTTAAGTTAGAGGATTGTGACCTGCAATTATTCTTTCCTCTCTGCTTTCTAACTAATGGCTTCTCATTTATTCATATATTATTGTATTATTTATCTACCTAATTGGAGTTTGAAGATTCTGCTAGTGTCAAACTTTCAGCAGAACTTTACAACCATTGGCAGTTTATTGTACACTAGAAATTGCCCGCTTGTCTTAAGTTTTCTATCAGTCATACATCTCCCATTCAGTTTGGAATGAGTTGTTCAGCTTATTAATAATCAGTGTAAATCTTTGGAGAAAATTAATTGTTGTGTTCTATTTATTGTGGGGAAAAAAAGACCATGCTTAGAAATAGCCAGTTAAATGCCATATGTGATACACACTAGGGCAGTCATATTTCTTTTGATCCATGACTGACTGGGCAGAAGATCTTCCTGCAGTAGGTTGCCATTTCTTTCTGTGGTAGACTGGTTGCCTACCAAGGCTGTAGAACACAATCTGTCCTGTTATTCAACCCATAGCTAAAGGGGAAAAAGATGGATTAATATTAAAGGAGAGAAATAGCTTTGCATTAATAAACCCCTTTTTAAAATTTCATTTGTGTTTTATTGTATTCCATCCTAATTTCAAATAATATAACATTTAACCATATTAATCTTGTTAGTGATCCTTTAGAAACAAACTTTTTTCACAGTACAAATGTGAAGTACTTGCCTTTTCATTTTATTATCTGCATCAACTAGTGGCTTGCTGTTTACTAATAATATAGTGTACAAACTTTTACCTACCTCATGGCTTCTCTCAAAAGAACCAGCTAACAGGATTCACTTTTTATATTAACTGATTTCTGTGTATAAAATCAAAAGTACATAGATTGTTTTATGCAATTTTTTTATCAAATTGATGCAGAAGTAACTAATTTTCTTCTGTTTTGGATGACAATTGTTGGTTGTTTTTAAGGAAAGATTAAGAATACAGAATTAGGCGTTTGCATTGTCAGTTAAAAGTTGGACACAATCATGGGTTTACATGTTCTGACTATAAATCAGAATTTATACAAGTGGCAAATTTAGTTAAGGTTTAATGGCATTTTAACATATAAGCACCTAAATTGAAACAGATTTTATTAATATTGAGTTGCTTTTGTTTAATGTAAAAGGCCTTCAAAATTTGATTATTTTCTACATGTGCAAAGAAATATTGCCAATTGAAACTTGGTAGAAATTAGGAGTGCCATGGATTTGTTTATTCAGGAAGATAACTTGGTTTACCTCAATGGAAACTTTATGGGAAAACCTAAATCTTGTATTTTTCATTTTTTTTTCTTCTCTTCACCCATCAGTTATGAAGAGATGAGAAAATTGGGGTACAACACCAGCCATTTGTAAAGTTATTCAAGTTTTATTCATGAGGCTGTAATTTTTGTTGTTGGATGAATTTTAGGCAGTTATTACTGTGTATAGAAGTTACATATCTATGGATTATATTTCTCATTGCTTTTTCCAGCTTGTTTAACTGGAGAGCATCTGGTTTCAGTAAATCCAACTAATTCAGCAATGTGCATTGTGGTGCAGTGGATATTGGCTCGAAACGAGTTTGGATTCCGGTTGAATTTGTTGCATTCACTTATCCCCAAATGCCCTTGGGAAAGGTATTAATCCATCTTTTCTCACCAGCTATGGATCAAATAACAGGTCAGATGGGTTCTATACTCTTGGTTGGCAACCAGTCTACTGCAGAAAGTAATGGCAACCTACTGTGGAAAAATCTTCTGCCCAGTCAGTCATGTCTCTTTTAGGACATGATCACCTAAGTGTGTATCATGTATAGCGCTTAACTGACTGATGGGGAAATAAACAATGGGATCAATATATATTTAAACACACACACACACACACACTCTCTAAGAGATTCTCTTATTTTTGTTAGTTGTGAAGTTGGTCAAATTGAGAGCATTTTAACACATCTTGTGTATTTCATTATATGTATATAGACATATACACACAGTTATCAATGAGACTTGTGTGGGCAGGAGAAAAAAATGTGGCATTTGGGATGGATAGAAGCTTATTGAATTAACTAAATTTCTTTTCTATGTGAGTGTGTGTGTGTGTGTGTGTTTTTTTTTTTCTATAACCTAGTTTGTTTCCAGTGAAATTGACAGCTGTCATTTGACTGATTGGTATAGTTTGAAATTGACAAAATAAGGGGAATCAATAGGATGAGGCTTTTATTTTATTTGTTGCTAAATGAATGTGCTTAATTAAAAATTGCTTGTTTTGAAATTCTGAACTGCCTCCTTTGACTACTCTTTCATATCAGAAGAATAATATGATAATTCATAATAATTAAAAATACCTCAATGGGTGCAGTTAAATATTTTGACATCAAATAGGTAAGAAAATAAAAAAAAAAAAAAAATTGGCAATGAATTAAACCCAAAAGTATCATTTGACTAGTTTTTAATTTCTATTTTGTTTTTGTACTTCCAATTTTATTATAAAAAAAATAGAATTATTCATTGTAAGAAGTATCATAAAAACATTAAGCAATTGTTTATATATGTTAAAGGTAATTTATTTTTAACTATAAATATCAATTTCTTTATTGCAGGGCTGGTGTTGTATTTCTTCAATTTAAAAAAAATTAATTTGATTTTTAAAAATCAGATGACAGATCAACAATAGTCATTATTTTTATTTTTAAATTTTTTTATGACTCTGATAGCTCACAGGCTACTGTGCATTAATGAAGGTTATTTTCATTGTTTTAAGCAAAAAGTAAACATTACAAACTCCAGTTAATCTTTAAATTTATTAATTTGAAACACCTAGGACAAATATAGGATTTTTAAGAGATTTTTAAATTTTACATTTTTCATCTATAATGTTGAATGGAATGAATGTCTTAATGTTTTAAAAATCTCTAAAAACTTTATTTGCATTATGGAAATTTTCTTAATATACAGATTAGTTTTAGTATACTTTATCTTTCAAGTATAAACCTAAATTTAACTTCAAAGCCATTTAAATTATTTAAAATGCATGTTTGTTGTGTTCTAGTTATATATATATAAATCTGGTGGTGCATACTTAGCATGGTGGGGATAGTCAGAACTAGAATATGACTTTTTGTGTTTTGTAAAAAGAGATAAAATGTAAACAATTCATCCCACTTTTGTACTTAAATGAAAATTAATCTATAAAAATTTTATTGAAACAAATATTCCCCCTGGACTTTTTAATGCAGACACAGTTTAGGTCCAGTTTAACAGTATGTTGACACTAACTTGAACATTTAGTGTCATATTGGATATATAGTCATGATCTAGTTTGTAATTATACATAGATTATAAATTGAATCTTCACTTTAGAGCCAATATTTACACAATCAGTTGTAAAGTTCAAATGAAAATACTTCAAGGTACAATTTTAAGTTTTAAACTCTAACTTTCAACTCTTGAAAAATATTCCCTTGCCTGTTCCTGATTTTGGCTAATCTTCCATTTGCAGTGGCTCAACTTATCAAATTTTGCCTTACTGCACTGGTAATTCGGGTTATCTGTTTAAAAAAAAAAAAGGGAAAGCAAATGAGAATGAAATAAATCAGGAGCCCAAGTTCTAACCATGTCTGATAATTCAAGGTTATTCTTGGGCAAAGTTTGTACCTGTTGCCCTGTCATAGAGGATGGCAGCAAATCAATTCCCCTCCCCCTGCAAAAGACATTTATGGGACATTTTATGTTACTTCATGCCTGTCATGTTTTCAGCAGCTTATGCACAAAAAAAATTGGTTAGATACAAAAATATTTTATGCACTAAAAAGTCTATAATCAAATTGGAATCATGTGTCCTTTCTTGTAGAATTTATTTAAAAAGAAGTGACCTTGTTAGGATTTTCACATAAGACTCATCTCCTGTTGAAACCATTTTAGATGGTTTTTCTCTTTGTTATTAAAATAGTAAATATACAAATTAATTTCAGTAGATTTAAAAAGTAAGAGCACATTATGCAGAAAAAGGGATAAATTTAAAAAATCAATTTAGTTGAGAAAGTGCTTTACAGATGTTAACCGCTCCAAAAGACTTCAGCAGCCTACATCAATGAATTAATGAGAATCTTAGAAAGTTATGCGTTTATAGTAAGCTTGCTTTTATTCATTTGTTTGTTAATCTTCAAATGAAATTAGGAAGATTGTCATATCAGTTTTTCAATTGTGGTGAGGCAGCATCTGCCATGAAAATCTTATTTGGGATCAAACTCTGATGGCTGGTGCTAATGAGAAATACCTAACTCTCTCAACTCTTAAGTAACTCAATAGAAATTGGCCTAAGTACAATATTGGAATGGTCAAACTTTAAAAAAACCCTTTTGCTGTAAGAAAGGATCAAATTTAGTCAATCCAAAATATTTCTTTTTGTTCTCCATGATCATGATATCCTAATTTTCTTTCCATATATCTTGTTAGAAGACCTACTATAGTTATCATCTACAATTTCAAATTACTTTTTAAATACACATCACTAAACTGAAATTGATTGCAACTTCAAAGGAAATGCATTCAGGTTTCATTTTGAGCAGATTTATTGCTAGTGGCATATTACATTTGTGTGCTTTTGTTTATTAATTAATATATTAGAAATAATTACTTAACATTTTTAAGTCATCTTTCCATTCTCTCAAACCAAAATTTTGTCATCAAGGAGTTGTATTCTCATTGAAAATTTTATTTAAAGTGAAAAAAAAAAAACTCCCGAAACAAAACATGGAAGAATGTATAAATTATTAATAATTGGATTTTTGATTATCCTGACATGAACAAGTTGAAAAGACATTAGATAAGATTATGGATATTTTGTTTATGAATCTTTAAAAGATGATTTTTTTTGCATTCATGTTTTTAGTAGAACTTGTTTGTTGGGTCTTTCACAGCTTCTATTTGGCTTCTTAGTTATTATATAACAAATAGGTGTTTGTCAATTGGGTAATCTCGAATATTACTTACTGGATATAATTTTCTTTATGATTTGCAAGATTTTTACCTATTTTTTTCTAGTTGAATACAAAGTTTTGAATTGTGATTGAAACTTATCTTGTTCATAAAGTAATTCTTGATAATTGGCAAAATATTTGGAATACATTTTTTTTTTTTTTGATAATTCAATTTCTCTTAAAATATTTGTTATATTCAAGTATCTTATATTATTGTTGAATTGTGAAAATTTATATTTAATTTGGAAATAAATTTCTTATATCATCAGTTTGCTTAAAAATAATATTCACCAATCTGTATAGTCTGAAGATACAGTAAACATTAAGAAATTTGTCAGATTATTTGTAGGTGTAAAAACTGATTGAAAGATACAGATTTTTAATAGGTCTTTGATCCCTGCTTGAGAAATTCCAGGAAATGTCTTTGAAGATAGGCTGGAATTCTCCTATTCCTAAGCTGTTCACATAATCAGTGGCAGGCAAATACTAAAAAGTTATCACTTTTCTGTTTTTTAATTTTTTTTTTGTTTTTCTTTATGTATATGTTGGGTGTATGAAATCTAATTTTGTTTTCTTGTATATCTACCAAGAAACTGGGACAGAATCTGTTTTGTAGAACTTTAAAATTCTAAATCATATGCCTGTATTTTTTTTCCTATGTATAGAGAAATATAATACGCTGAAGTTTCCCTTAGTATCTAGTTAATAAACTCGCTAATGTTTGAATGTTAAATTTTGAGAATTGATTTTGCCGCAAGTGTTTGATTGGTAGTAAATTTGTCAGTTTTTTTTATAAAATGAAGATGTAAAATTATTTAATTAAAAGCACCCGAGGCATATTTCATTGCAGTCTTTTTAGGCTGAAAGTAAGTGCTGATTAGTTCGAGTGTTTTGTACACATGAAAGTAATCAACACCAGATATTTTCTCTTATTGGATCAACTTGGAAGAACAAGAAGTGTGGAGTAGATAGATCCAACTATCGCCCGGTTCACACTCCACCCATGTCTATTGAACAGGTCAAGAGGCTCATCCCCTCGTTCTCTGTTTAGGATGTGGCTTCCGGTTTTCTCTTACTCTAAAGTAACCCTCTGCACATCAGTGACGTTAATGCCTTGCTTGGGGTGACATGATTTAAGAAAAAAAAAAAGGAACCTTCATGTCTTTTGACTTGCAAGATTTTCATGGAGTTAAATGAAAATAACATTTTTGCTTTTATCTGTATAGATTGCATATAATGGATAAAATATTCTTGCTGCTTGTCTGTTTCTGACACTTGAGATCTTAACTTTCCAACTTATTTGTATTTTTTTTGCCACCCCCCACTCCGAATGAGGCGGTAAAAAGACATGGTTCAAAGATTTAAAGAAAAGTGGCAGTTCTATACCAGATTTCATAGTTATAAATAAAATGGAAACCTTATTAATTTATGAATGTTTTGTTATCTAACTGATTTGATTCTGATGGCAAGCAAGCAGACATTGAATATTTAATTCAGAGATGCTCAAGTGAGGAGGTTAGTTTTGTAAATTTCTGTAGTGGTTGTTAGACATTTGGTTTAACATTAAACTATCATTCTGTACAAATCTCCCTGATGTTTTGTTGTGAATGGGTTATAGCTGTATAATGTACACTCTCTGACTCGGATTATTCATTTACTTTTTGTTGAATACATTTAGCATTGTGATATATAGCAAACAGGCCAACCACTGTTTCCACCACCTCCCACAACAGCAACCACCATGCCATTAACAACTACTGTGACAAATAGAGTAGAAAATGCAGAGTTGACTTGTTGCCATAACCATTACTATTCAGGAAGTTCTTATAGCACCTAAAAAAGCATCATTGATATTAATTGATTGTTGGATTGCACCTGGCTCTGTTGCCAGTGTCTAATATTAACTTATTTACCCTCCCACTCTTGCTCTGTTGTCAGTGATCAATATGGGAATTTGACGAGGGGAAATGGAGAGGTCAGTAATTTGGGTATTGATATATTGGATTTACTCATCCTGCTATCAGTCTCTCTTTCTCTCTCTCTCTCTTTTTTTTTTTTTTTTTCAATCACGTGATTAAAGCCCCCCCCACAAAAACATCTCTTGTATCCAGACCACCCCACCCCACTCCACCCCACCCCAAAATGCTTTTTCTGTGTCTACAGTCAAATAAAATATGATAAAGTACAATTTCACTGCTTTCACTTATCTTAGTTGAAGGATGTGTATTCAAAATAATCCCCTTGGTTACTCCATTAGGAAAACTCTTTGCATGTGGATATCAGAAAAGCATGTGTGAGTGGTATAATGGATAACAGATTACAATGAGAAATCAGAGCTGAGTTGAAATTCCAGTTGGATTTATTACATTCCTTTATGCACAATTAACTTTGAGAGGTATGGATTAATTTCCCTCAGCTATGGGTTAAATTATTATTTCTGAAAAAGTCTTCTCAAAAGAAAAATTGTTAATGCAATATGTACCTGCAAGAAGAATTGTATATAATTACATGTGTTGAATATATTGATCAAAAGATGATAGAATAAAGAAAAAAGAGCAAATAGGAAATGTTTCTCGATTTAATACGTTTCACTTTTATTAAAGCTTCTTGAAAGACCGAGAGAGAAGAAAAAGTAAACAAAACAGAGACAGTATACTGGTATGTTGTGATTTGGGGTGAGTTCTTATTGGTCAGATATGTCACGTGTATAAAATCAGTAGTTAATTTTTAAATGTATGTGAGTGGAATTTTAGATCTGAGATGATTTTTTTTTTCTTCTTATATAATTTTAAAACAGAAAAATGCCAAGTGGATTCAGAATCAGCCAATTATAAAAGATGGCTCAATACCGTCATGCCAAAGCAAATTATACAAATTATAATTTCTTGGTGCAGGTGTGACCAATTATAACTGTCAATTTTTTGCATGGCAGTTGGCATTAGACGTTCAGTGGACTGGGTATTTTATAACTCAAAATGTCATAATATTAGTTGCTAAATATATATACTCACCAGCCAGAATCACTGAGGAGGGCATACCCAAATTGCTGATAATGGGATAGCCATAAAGTCAATGAAATTTGTGCACTTCACCTTTTTACCAGAATATACTGTCAAAAGTTCCCAATGGCAGCTGAAAAACAGCATTGCAGCAAATGTACTCAACAATGCTAGTCAAAGAATTCTTGTACTAGAGCATATATCATTAAAACACGCACAACTCTCAAATGCTTCCAAAAAGGAGTACACTTGAAATGACATATAGGAAAGAAAAGGGCTTAATATTGTAATAATCCTGCAAATCACTCTAATGCATGGCTGCTACACAAGAAACTAAGAGTTATATAGTCAGACTGGTACCAGGAAATAAGAGCACAGGCACACAAGATGCGATGGGTAAAAGTTATATTCTGTTTTTAATTTCATGCATGCACATTTGTTTTTGGATTTTCTTGACTGCACAGTATAGTAGGGTCAGTTAGGCACCATCTGTGAGAAAAAGCACTGACGCAATTCACTTTGCCAGAAATTTGAAAACTGCATGCTATACTACTTGGAATTTACACTGGAATCTCTTATTTCAGTGTTTTGATGTCGATCTGAGAACAGTGCAGAGGATTCAGAAAGTTAAAATGAGTTCAATAGTGATTAGAAGGGTGTTTGGAGTGATTGCTAGTGATTACAGCATTATGCCTCCATTCATTTTCTCACAAGGACTAAGCACAGAGGCCTGCATCAAGTGCCTTCAGGAGGTAGTGCTGCCCTGGGTCAAGAGCATGGCTGCTGGAAGGCCTTATGTCTGGTAACATGACTCTGCACCATGTCACACAAGTAAATTCCAGTCATGGTTGTCAATTTCTGTGCTTACATCATCTGGCAATTCAGACTGCAATTCTCTTGATTATGTTTAGGGCACAGTTGATCAAGAGACCAACAAAGACTGAAGGCAAGGATAATGGTAGCATTCATCAACTTAAGCAAGGAGACTTCTGAGAAGAGATTCTGAAGTCATATGGTGGCTGTGGTTAAAGCCATTGACAATCACATTTTTTTTTTTCTTTTTTTTAATAAATGTGCTCTTTAGTATTCCAAAATATTTTTGTGTAATTTTTGGTAAATATATATGTTAAAATGAGATATCAATGTTATTTTCATTTTTGCATAATTTAGACAATTTAGCCATCCCTCTGTGTGTGTGTGTGTGTATATATATATATATATATAAAATCTCTCTCACACACATTCAGATCAAAGTGGTGAAGATATCAGTATTAATTTGTTTTTGAGAATTGCTTGGATAAATATTACTAAGAAGTGAGCTAGCTAGAATGTCAAGTTTATCAGTCATTTACAGAAAAAAAAGCTTTTTTTCTAATTGGAATATGGGAGAGGATACAGTTGTAACAAATGTAACAAAAAATTGTTAACCAGTTGTATTACATGCTTTATGATGTGAAATGATATTGGTTGAAAAATATCAGGAAACGTTTCCTTCATTCTTTGAAACAATCTTGATAGATGATATTTAAAAAGTATAATGCAAATTTTTGTTAATTTTTGGCAATGGGCACCTGAAGAAAGTTAGATTGCAACTGCCAAAAGATAACATTAGTCTGAATGTAAAGTAAAGATTTTGTTAAAATTAAAAAGAACTTAATTTCAAAAACCTGAGTATATTTGAGCAAAATAAATAAGTGTAGTTATAATTTAAAGAAAAAGGCACAGTGTTTGGAAGGACTGTTGCTTTTATTTATTTATTTTTTAATTGTGGATATCTTGTTAGATATTGTCTATATTTCTGAGATGTAGTATTTACCTAAAGAAGACCAGAGCGTACAACAGCCGAAACGTCATACAAATGGTAAAAAGATGAAGACAGTAGTCCGTATAATGTAAATAGTGTATCTTGTTAGATGTTTTCATATCTAAGTTTTCACTCTTATTTGTTACTCTAAATTTTCATTCTCTATTTTATCCAAATTTTTAATGTAATCTGTTTATTATCCAATCTAAGATACTTTATAAGGATTTACAAAAGTGTTTTGCTGTTATGTCAAAACCGGATGTGCTGAAGAAAAATCCTTTCTCTATCAAGAGACAGATTTCAACAAAACACTTTAATCTCTTTCTCTTTTAACATTAATCCCAGTTATTCACTTCTACTGAGGATCACAAGATGTTTTGTCATTTGTAAGGTCCATGAGAGGAAATGAATGATTAATCTTTGAAATCCTCTTTAAATTCCATTGGCTAGAATAGTGCACTGGTTTGCCTTGTCTTAAATTATAGGAAATGTTTTTAGTTTCTATAAGCTTCTGGAAAATTATCTTCCTACTGCAAAATAAAAGCTGCTGAAAATATTACATTCAGATTATTGTCGTTTTTTTTTGTTGTTATAACAAAAACAAAGCTGAATACAATAATCAATTTAAATAACACTTCATATTCAGACAGAAAATAATACCTAATTAGACTTCCTATTACATATACCCGAAATGGCATGTTGAATAAGTAGCCAAAACTAAAAAAATGTCTGCAGGATTTGCTTAAATTCTGATGTGATGTAATGGATATTGGCTTGGAACGAATAAAAAAATCAGAGCTGATTTCAAATTCCAGTTGAATTTGTTTCATTCACTTACAAATATTCTTGGGAAAGTATGAATCCATCTCTTCTACCTCCAGCTATGGGTTGACTAGCAGGACAGATTGGGTTCTATAGCCTTGGTTGGCAACCAGCCTACCACAAAGTAATGACAACCTACTGTGAGGGGAAAATTTTCCCTGTCAGTTATGCCCAAGCATGTATCACCTAAGGCACTTAATTGAGATTTTATATATATATATATATATATATATATATAGGGGAAATTATGCGAACTTTTCTTTTTTTACATTGTTCAATAGTAGTTATAAGTCAAATTTTAGCAAATCAGTTCTGCTAAGTAAATACTAGAAATTGAATGCTAGCTAATTAGAATTCTGATAGGAAAATGATTTCCATTATCTTTCCCTTTTCCCCCTCAAATGCAGGTACTGATACGTTGCAGAAGTTTTGGTAATAATACCAGTTAAGTTTATTGTGTGAAAGAGCATTATACTGTGATAATACAGGATACAGAATGTATTGAGGATCAGTAATTCTTTTAAAACATTTTTCTTGTTAATCTTGATTTTTATTGTTAATTTTTTTTTTTTTTTTTTTTTCTGACAAAATCTCTCCCTCACACAACGTTTTTTTTTTTTTTTTTTTTTTTTGTGTAACATGTTCTTGGATATGCGATAAGGATGTGCATTGTGGTCCAGTGGATATTGGCTCGGAACGAGAAATCGGGGAGCCGAGTTCGAATTCCAGTTGAATTCATTGCATTCACTTATGTGCAAATACCCTTGGGAAAGGTATTAATCCGTCTCTTCCTTCCAGTTATTGGTTAAATAACAGGACAGATTGGGTTCTATAACCTTGGCTGGCAACCAGTCTACCGCAGAAAGCAACGGCAACCTACTGCGGGATAATCTTCTGCCCAGTCAGTCATGTCTTGAAAGAGACATGATCACCCAAGCATGTTTCATGTATGGCACTTAACTGACTGAACATGTTCTTATTCAAATATTGGGATGATTAGTTTATTAGTATTAGAAATTTAGTTTGGTTAGCAGAAGGAACATTTATGCACTTCAAAGATTCTTGAGCTGAATTTGGTAAAGTGTTCTTAATTATTATTATTATTATCTGAATTTTATTATTGATGTAAATGTTTGACATATTACTTGATAGATGATAAAGCAAATCAACTGGAGGCATTAATTCGGAAATATCCATCTGATGTCTGCCATTCTTTTGCTCTGAAATTAACTTGATCCTCAGGTGATCAGCTGATGAATACTTATAGTTACACGGGTATCAATATTGATAATTATTAGATGTAGATTAAAAAAATATCCAGAAAAACCATCATTTTGAATTTTTAGAGAAGTGAAATTGTGTTAATGAATACATAGAATGAAAAGGGGGGGGGAACACATGTACAAAGTGAATCATCAAACCTTTTATGTTTGAAGCAACTCCTTGCATATCTTTGAAAACTTGTCTTTATGACAAGTGTCACTCTGATTAATTTCTAGATAAATATTAGATAATGAATGATTCAATCTTTACTTGATCAACTGTACCAATCACAAATCCCATCCTCCTTTTGTCAAACATTTTATTCAGCTAAAATCAATTTGATTAACAAATTCCTGAGAAGACATGTTAGAAAACTGGATAAAATGAAAGTTGCAATACTTTTTTTTGTCAATCTATCTTTCCGTGAAGATTTTCTATATATTTCTGTATGGATAATTGGATGCTTTTATCTGATAAATGTAGAAAATTATTAATAATTTGAGTTTGAATTTGTTTTAAGATTTGCCTTAAAAAAAAAATGAAATTAAAAATAAATAAAAACAATACTTAGGAAAACTTGAGTATTATGGCTACCTACTCCAAGCATTGGACAATGTTGCATTCCAATAGTGACTTTTCTTTCTTTCTACAGGGTAAAGTCAACAAGGGATTTATCATAACTGGTGTTTAATCTCTTTCCATTTGTAGTCTTTTGGCTTTTATCTTGAACAAGAGATGTAATTGCTTCTTTGAATTGATTAGCTAATGTTATCCCTCATGACCTACCCCCCCCAACCACCTTAACTAAGATTCACCCCCTGATCTTCATTTATTTCAATGCCTTATGACTTTGTATTGAAAGTCTGTGTATGTGTCTCTAGACAATTGTAATTACCTAGTTGATGACCAGCATATGATGACAATGATATCTAGCTTTTGTGTTCTAATTTAAGTTGAGATTACTTGATGTATATTTAAATTTTGCTCACATTAGCTTGTCTTGTCTTTTTCTCCTTCATTTTTCTCTAGAAATGTGCATATAAATAAACAAAGTAGCCTGTTGCTGAAGAAACAAAAGATGAGCTTTTATAAGATATATATATATATATATATATATATAAATAAATAAAATTAATTAGAATTAATTCAGGTTTTCTGTGTGCATTTTAATTTTTTCTTCATTTGAGAAAGTGATATTCATTAAATTCAATTAAATTTTGATATCTTTTTCTCCTCTTTATAATTTGTACCTACATTAAAAATTCTCGCAAATAATCTTTTGTTGAAATTCTACTTGTAATGACTGAATATTGAAAACAACTTTGTTTTTGCAAACTGGTTTCTAAATAGTTAAATGGAAATTGAGGTTGTATTTGAGCTATGTGGCTTATTTAGTAGTCCTTTTAATTCTGTTGTTTTTTTTTGTTTTTTTTTGTTTTTTTTGTTTTTGTTTTTTTTTTTTTTCAGGAATAAAGTTGAGACCAAATAATGATAATTCATTTTTAAGTTTCTGATTTGTATGAAACTCTTCTCTGCTTCATTTCGTATATGAAAGAGGTTAGTTCTTTAACTAACCATGTAGTCAGTTTTTTTTTTTTTGCTTGTACCATTCCTTAAACGTTTATCTATTAGTATTAAAAAAATAAGAAGCTCCAGTATTTTGTTATCTATATGAAGTATTTTACTCTCAAATGGGCATTTTTGAGAAATTTATTAAGCAATTATCAAGAAAAGTGAGTTATTTGATATTAACCAACTATTTTTATGGCTTAGCCTTAGCAATAAACCATCTTTTAATCATTTTGACCTAAAGTAAGGAAATTAAATATTTTGACTGCCTGTGAGATAACATGTCAATCTCTTTTATAAATTCTTTTATGTAAATTAAAATGATTATCTTAGATATTACTAAGGTTATGGGGATTGACTTGTTCATTGTTACTTTTATATAAATGCTAAAATGTCACAAGGATTCAATTTACATTCTGAAAATTGATGTTGGCCTATTGCAAAAGAGTAGAAAAAAAATGAATTTGTGCTACTGGATATTGCTTACATATTCATGTGTACAAAGTAAACGAAAGTTGACACAAGAATTGTCAAGCTTCTATTTCAAAATGAATTGATGCCAGGAATAAAAAAAAAATGCAAACTTCTTTTACCAATAAAGTGGAGTGGTAGAAGTAGGGATTTATTGTAATTGTTACCAACATACAATTTGACTATTGTCTTTCAGGCAATAGCTTCAGTATTACTGAGCAGACATTCCTTGGATTGGTTCTTTTTTTTTATTGCACTAAAGACAAGTCCAATATATGTGGCTGGTGAAGTATTCTTGCTGTTTTAACTTGCAACTTGTTGTCCAGCATTCTGCCAACACTTAATATACTTTTCTGAAATCACCTTACTAAATTATTTCAAAACCTTTGTAGATATTCATCCACCTCCATAAATTTTCTAGCATTCCTCCAACTCCATTCTGTTAATACAGTCATGGAATATGGTTTTTCAGTTATCAAAAATTGACATGTATACACCTGTTGTAAATTAACTGTATATGTTCTTTCCCAACCTCCAGAATATGACCTTTTGCATTATTAATTCACTCTTATATTTATCAATTATAGATAAATAAAGATTATCACCAGCTTTTTAGAATATCCTAACATTTATCAGGACAATTCAGTTACTATTGAACTGGAAATGCATAAAATTGTTTCTTAGGTTAATTAAAAAAAAAAAAACTATTTTAAAACTTTATTTTTATCATTTTATTTATGAAGAACAGTTAAAACTTTAAATACTTATTAGCCCATCGAGAGTGGGGGTTCTTTTCTTTTGTAGGCTGTTTTATTGATTTGGTTTAATCTGTTGCATGGCATCCAATGAAGATTGACTTTGGAGGTGATAATCCTGGGAAATAATTTTAGTTATTGTGCTATAGTAGATGCCACTGTTTTTAATTTTCTACTGTATGCTGTGGCCTTAGAGAAAGTAAACTGATAATTTATATCAAAGAGGTCTGGTAAAAACGACTTTGACAATACTGGGTAGAGAGCTTTGACACTTTTGATGTTCTTAAGACTACTGTATTAATGGATATGTTATTAAGGTAGTGCTGTAAAGTACTCCCTGCTCCCCACATTAAAAAAAATCAGTTTGGCCAAATTTTAAGTGGGCTGTGACCAAGAACTTTTCAGTACTCAAAGGATTTGTCAAAAGTAGAAAATAGGATGGTGAGATCAGATTGTGAAAATTCCCAATTTTATAATTAATATTCCTCTAATAGAAAAAGTATTATAAATTCTTATCTGACGCCCTTAGATCAAATTTAATGGTATACCACTTTTAAAGGTTTCTACATGTGTAATTGTACAGAAATTTTCATTAAAGCTGTGTGTGTTAATGCAAAGGATTAACTCTCTGCACACATACACACTAAATCACCTTACTTGGGAAATATTTTATTGATCTCTTTTCAAGATCAAATTTCAGCAGTTTTAAAAGCAAGTGAATCCATACTGTATTGAAGAGACAGGAATTGAAATTTGAAATATCTTTGGGATATAATTGACTATGCCTTAAAAGCTATTTTAAAAAAAGTGTTCAATGTCTATGAAAATCAGTGCAACATATCACCACAAGTCACATTCCCCCTTCCTATCATGCTATTTGATTGTAAATTTGAGATATTTGGTTACAAATAGTCTATATTGTTAGAAGCATTGATAGTTTCAGGAAATTTCTTTGGACTGGTGTACCAGCAGTGTATTACTGAAGTCATATTTAAAATCAAAAGATAAACCTTAAGGTTAGTTTTCTTTGTCCTCTATCACAAAGTGTTTAGAGTTTTTTTGTTTTTTTTTTAAACTAAAGAATAACTGAAATTTAGCCTGTGCACTAAGCCTTTTTTTTTTCTTCTCTGGTTTTCAAATATATTTTTTCTTTGTTTTATGTAATATCAAAAGTGGATTTAGAAAGGCCAAATGGATAAGTTAAATTTTTTCAAAATTTTATAGAATCTGATAATTTGTTGTTGTTGAAAATGTTTCATTGTTTCTCTTAAAATTGCCAGTTTTTTTTTTTTCTTTTCTTTTCTTATCACATTTTGAAGAAAGTCTTGTTCTATGCTTTGATAAATTGAGGCATAAATTTGTATTTGATTTTTGTGAATTTTATTCTTTAGGATAAGAATTGATAAAAATCCATTTTCCTTTCAATTTTATATTTTATTCCATGAGAATATATATAATCTTGTAGTTTCTTATGGCTATTTTTTTCGAAACTAAAGCTTTTTTAGCACTTGTTATTTTGCCATCTTCTGTAATCATGTTTTTATTTCTTGCACCTTGTCTTCCCAAAATAAATGAAACACCCATTTATATGTTTCTAGTATAACAATTTAATATAAAAATTTCAAGAGTTTCTGCAATGCATTCAAATGTTAACATTTAAACTCTTAAAATATTAATTCTATTAATCTTAAAATTATTTGTGTAGCATTTGATTACATGGAATTTTCAGAATTACAAATTGTAATTGTGGGTTTATCAAATTCTAAACAATATCGTATATCAAATTGTCATGTTTCATAAATTAAATTTTCTTTTAAAAAGAAACCTATCCCTTGACTGGATTGAATTTTTAAAAAGACGGCAGTTGGTGCAGAGATTTAATAATAGTTACCTTTCTTTCTCCCCAACTCTGCTATGCTACATTGAAGATTCTTCACATGTCTTAAAACCCTATTTTTGGCAGATGAGTCATTCATTTTTCTTTTCTTCCTGTTGAAAGCACTGCATGTTATGTTTAGTTCTGTTTTAATGTTTGCAAATAAAATCTCAAATATACATACATCTGCTATCAAAATAGTAGTTTTGAAAATTATTCTTATAAAGTATTTAAACATTGGAAACCTTTATATATATATATATATATATATATATATATATATATATTGGAGTAGATCTATCTATCGCCCGGTTCACACTCCACCCACGTCTATTGAACAGGTTAAGAGGCTCATCCCTTGTTCTCTGTTTAGGATGTGGTTTCCGGCTTTCTCTTTTCCAATCTTTTCACTATTACGTAGTCCCCTGCACATCAGTGGCGTTACCGCCTTGCTCGGGGTGATACGATTAAAAAATATGTATATGTGTGTATGTATATATATATATATATATATACAGACACACACACACACATACAAGTTAATTAAAATTTCTAATCAATTTCCTTAGTACACTTTATTTGTTTAGTGTGAATATTGTTTAATTCAGCTAAAATCTATTAAAGTTTTGAGAGACTTAGAAGTGCGAAGCAAAACACATTCAGCTGGAATTATATACTGGCAATTTACTTTGAGGGCCTTACATAACTTTGATAGAATTTTATTTAAGGAATATTGCATGGTGGGAGTGGTAAGCAGGATGTTAACTTCAACAGAGCAAGATAGAAACCATCTTTCATTGCTTTTTGTATTTGTTCAATGGAGTGACTAACTACATTTTCCTAAGTAACATTTTATTTTAAAACTATATCTGGTAATTCAACTCTTGTATTAGAACCTTTTTGCTGATAATGTGCGGAGAAAATGTTCCTTGTAAATGTTACTCAAAGGTTTTAGGTTTAGGAAATTGAAATATCAATTTTTTTAAAGATAATCTCTCGTCTGATAAAGACACACACACACACACACACAAACAAATTTGAACTGTTACCTCACTGATATAACACTGTACTATATATTTGTGTTTAAGTTTTATTTTTATAAAATATATTTCATTTTTCCATTTGTCTTTTTGCAATATGGAAGGTGTTATTTTTCAAAAAATTTTACATTGATATTGTTTAAAATTCATGTTTTTTGTATTTTTAGTTTATCTCCTTTTACTTGTGCTAGAAAAAGTAATTCAGATTATGAATTTTTATTAATTTTAATAGATGTTCCAATTGAATGTTCTATCAAGAAGCCAGTGGGCAGGATGATGGGATATTTGCATGACTGACTATAACATTTTTTTTTAAACCCTTTATAAACTAACTTTGTAATTTCACACTTGAGTACCATATCCTTCATCTTAATTTACCCACCTCCCACAAAAAAAAAATAAAAACACAAACACACCTGACCAATAAAGTAATCAAGTTAAATTCCGGTGGTCTTTTAGGATTTTTAAAAATTCAATTTTGCTGCTCCATTTGAATTTGCTCATTAAGATTTCTAAAAAAAAAAGTACTGGATTAGTGAGTTTTATTATGACTTAGTTGGGATAAAGGGATAAAAATTCCAGACTGAGCATTAATTGAAGTTTTGATTTAGAATTAAACTAGCAGTATAGCCTGGTGTTACTTGGGTGTAATGAAAACTTTAAAACTAATGTATGGTCCTGGAGCTCAGACTCAGCCTAAAGAATATTTGTGTGAAGTTTGGTGAGAATCGAATAAAAATTGTGGATTTGTATAAGGGACATACAGAGAGATAAACACACACACATACACACACAAACAAACTTCTTGCTTTTTATATTTATTTATATATTATCGATTGTCTGCACTATTGTAAGAACTGCAACCTTGAAACTTCTGAATATCGTTTCTTATGTCTTTGTATATGAGTGTATCAAATGTGATTAAAATCGGACCGCACCTTCTATAACCCGATTTTTTTGATTATCGATTTTCGATATTTATCGGGTGTACATCGACAGAAAACCTAGCTACAGACACACACACACACACACACACACACACACAGTTCCATCTATAAATAAGTTTAGATTTGTTAGTTTTTTTGGTGCCAATGCCAATGTTTCTCCTACATCTGAATACAAACATTAGATTTTCAGTTTCAAAATCCCCCCTCTTAAATGTTTAAATGGTTAAAAACATTTGGTTCTCTAGCAGTTGTGAGTTCATTTTCTGTGGGGTGGGGTTGGGGGTATATTGTATATATTGTGGTTCAGTGGAAGAAATGGACAAAAGATACAAAAAATAAAATGAAGTGCATTAACCCTATATTCTGTGCTTTTAATTCTGTTTTAATGAGAAAAACTTCAGTTTTAAGTGAGTTAAGTCATAAGAGATGTGTTTGTTATAAATTACACTGTTAATTATAAAACATGCAATAGTATTTGTACCAGGAAGTGTTGATGGCCGGGGGGGGGGGGGCTTTACAGCACTACCTTAATAACATATCCATTAATAAAGAAGTATTAACATTAAGCATCAAACCAAAGTGAATAAAGAACAAACCATTTTAAATGGTGAGAAAAGAGCAGAACCTCATCTTCAAAACTGTGAGAAGCAATGGTGTTAACAATAAAGCTGTTATAAAAGGTGTAACTGATTATGAATTTAATAGATTCAAGTTTCTATAGCAACAAAGTTATTATATGCCTTTAGATTGACACTCACAAGTTATACTCACATTTCGGCAATCTATTAAAGTAATTAGTAATCAGTTACAGCTTTGTTAATACCATTTTTTTTCTCAGTTTTGAAGATAAGGTTCTGCTCTCTTTTCACCATTTTAAAATGGTTTTTCCTTTATTCAACTTTGGCTTGATGTTTAATGTTAATACTTCTATAATAATTGATATGTTATTAAGATAGTACCGTAAAGTGGTACCCCCCAACACTGCCTGGTACAAATACTATTGTCTGTTTCTAGTTGATAGTGTCATTTATAGCAAAGTATAAACAAATGCCTCTCTCATGACTCTTGCTACTGATTTGAAGAAAACTGTTTTTCTCATTGAAACATAATTAGAAGCACATATAATGGCAATTTGTACAGTTTCCCTTCTTAAGTGCACTTTTGAAAATGTATTTACCCATTTAACCAAAATGGGAGTGAGTTTGTGGACTCTGGCTGAAGGGCTCGATAACATAACGCCATGTTGATTGTTGCGGCTTGTCATTTTGAAATTTTTTACTTTTTTAAAGGTTCAAACAAATCTTCTTACACATTCTCTCTCTCAATTCTATTTTTAATTTGTATTTGTACTATTTACAGAAATTTTATCAACATCAAAGTTACATGCTTGATCAACTTCAAGCAAGTTTACAATACCTTTTTGTATTTAGGCTTGTTAATATAGTGGAATTTAAAAAAAAAAATTATCAGAATTATAAAAATCTTGTTAATGGCTGAAAAATTACTTTTGCATGAAAAGTTGGCTTGAGAATGGGTAATGATGCAGATTTTGATATTCATTACTCTTCTATTCTTACAAAATCCCACTTCATTTACTTATTTAAACTTGACTATTTGTGAACTGATCATTAACTTTGACTATTACATAATCTTCATGTAAAACAGGACATCCATGTTTCTCACATTGTATATTTTATTTTAGTATTAATATTTTCAGAAATTTACAGATGAGTTTGTGTGAGAAGGATTATTAGCCTTGTGAGAGACTGAGAAAACATACAATAATAATCAAGCATTTAAGAATACTAAAACTGTAGAATGAGAATTGATTGAAAAAGATTCTAAATTAGATTTAGCATGACAAAATCTTTTATTATAATAGGTTCTGAGTATGTTTATTTATTCATTTTCAGCTGGCTATGATTTGTAAAAGTTTAAATTTGATTAAAAAATTAACTTAGAATATTTTAATTTTCAAAAAAAATTTTTGTTTTTTGCCTTTACAAATATATACATTTTATATCATGTTTAGAGAAAACTTGTTTTATGTCAGTGCCTGGTTCCATTTCAAAATAAGCACAAATAAGATTCTGTAAATCTGACTATCAAGTTTGTATGTTAATAACGAATATACTTCTTTTGAATGGCTCTAAATTTGATTTTATTAGTGCAAGTAGTTTTTTTTCCCCCCCCAATTTTATGATTGGTATGGATGATGAGGCATTTTATTAGTTAATTTTTTTTTGTCTAATATAATCTAAATTTGAATCTCTTATAACTACCGCATTATTTCACTTAGCAATTAAACTTGTTACTGTAGTGCTACCATTATTTAACTACCGTAGATATCTTTTTTTATTCCATCAAAAAAGAGTTGATTAATTTCAGATGCATTATTATTATTATAATCATGTCACCCCAAGTAAGGTAGGACTGCCACTGGTGTACAGGGAATGTTTAAGGAAGGATAACAGGTAGATGGCATTTAAGGAGGTATATGGCAATTGACATTGCATTTAAACTTTGAGATATGGCTAGAGCCGGAGAAAATTCTCTTTCCTGGTTTTGTATCATACTAGATATTATTCTTGTAAATACTTAGTTATTTTTTCAATATTGGATTGAATTTTGTCAGAATAAATCTTGAAAGGGGCAAAAATTAATACTTATTTAAATTCTTATTTATCTATTTCCTTTCTCACATATTTGACACTTGATTTCAAATGTTCATTGATTATGGATGGTTTGTATTTCTGTGCAGTGTTTGAATGATTAAACCAGTACTGGGATGTTTTTATTAGTTTCCTGAAGAACATTAATCCACCTGTCTCTCTGCAATTGGCTCTTCACATATTGGAAAGAGAACACTGGAATATCCTCATTGTTTTGCCTTATTTGATATTGTAGAAAATGCATCCATTTCTTCATGAAGTATTTCTAGATAAACAAAAGAAATCTCTCTCTGAATTGATTATCAATGTGCTTAGCAGTTTTGGGCTCTGGTAAACTTACCTTCTGTCTTATGTTTTACATTCAGGGTGTATGTATATCAATTGTTTCTATAATTAATTGGGTGGCTTTCAAATTTGTGAAACTATCTGCGCACAGGCTTTCAAGTTGCAATGATTTTTCTTTGTTTTAAATAGATTACAATCAGTACACACACATATTCCATTTATTTATACCCACGCAGATGTTTCCTTTTACTTATCCTTTTGTGTTAGTCCCCCCCTCTTTTTACCGAGACTTATTTCTTAATGAAAAAGATTTTTCTCTTGCTATTGTTTTAGTCTTGCCTTGTAATTTATACAAAGCTGTTTGAACAAAACTTTCTTCCTTCTTTCTCTCTCTCTCTTTTACATGATCTTCTGAATTTGCTTTTTACCAATTTGCTGCTGCTGTCATCTCTTTGCCACATCTTACGACAAGAGTTAACCAGTTTTGTATACTGGTTCTCGGTCGTATTTCTTGTATTTCCTCAACTCTTCCTTCATTTTGAATAGTCATTGAGTGAAGTTTATCTTTATTTTTTTCATAACCACTCTTACAACCTACATATCTAAAATTTCTCACCTTTGAGTTATTTCTCCCATCAGAGCCAAATGTCTTAAATTACTGGTTTAGAAGTTTTTTGCATTGTTTGATGTTTAATTGAAAAAGTAATCTCTTTCTTTGAAAAGAAAGAAACATTACCAAATCTTTTAGATTTGTAGAAATGAAAAATAAGTTTTATTATTATTATTATTATTATTATTATGTAACTGTCATTTTTAAAACAAGTTTCTAATTTGTTACCTTTATAATGGTAGCCATAGAAAGATAGTTTTAATACAAATCTCTTTGAAAGTTTTTTTGTAAATACATCTAAAAACTAAACTGGATAATAGTGCCTGTTAAGTTCCCAGCTGTATATATGCTGAAAAACAAAATAAACCAAATATGCCAAAAACTAAAGTTTTCTGTTTCAAAGAACCTCTCTCTCTCTCTATTTATTTATTTATTATTACAACTGCTTATTTTAGATTATCCTGTTTTATTAAAAATTAATGTTTGAACATAATAGTAATGTCATTTCCCAGACCATCTTATTTGGAATAGAACAGACTTTCCAAAGAATATTCCTTTAACAATTACCAAAATACAGATGCATTATTCTCCTGCTTTTTTCTTTACTATTAAGCATTCCTCAATTATAATGGCTTAAAAGCAATGATCAAATGATACCAGTTCATTGCAGCAAAGTTTAACTCTTCCATGCATGAAATGCTATTGCTAATAGGTTGTACTTAATAATACTCATTAATGGGTCATATGACTGGAAACCTTAGGCATATGGTAATCATGCTTCAATGTTTAATGCAGTTGATCATTTTCTTGATTTGAACAAAATAGGATTTTTTTTTTCGATGCATAGAAACATCCGCAGGCAGGTATAAACAAGCTTAGTTTTGCTTATTTGTAAAGTGAAATTAAAGAATAAATATTTTCATGTAAAAACTCCTAAATATGATAGCTCCCAAATGTTTGAATATTTTTCTGATTTTGATCAAACTTTTTTTTCTTAATTGTAATCTGTAACTTTTATTTGCTTTAAATGAATTACTTTCCTCATTATTTTACCTCCCTGTTACACAAAAGTATCTGCTCTTCAAATCATTTTCAATGTAACCCATAATTTTGAAGATTTTTTTCTTTTTCTATGAAACATTGAGCTATTGTTTTTATACTGATTTATGTGTGTTAATATTTAATAAAACAAATTGCTGTTGAAATCCTGTTGGCCATTTGACATTTATTGATCTATTCAAGTTTTGTATTAACTCTTGGGAAAATGTCCTTAAGTGATTCTCATGGTTAATATTTGGCAACTTGGATTTCGGGTTTATATAGAAAGTCAATCTATTGCTTGAAATGTTCAAACGTGCATGGTCAGTGTTATTATCTTGTCCATTTATAAATGGAGAGTATTTCTATCAATGGTGTCTATGGAAATGCTGCAATTGAGTACATGTTTAAAAATAACTCTTCAATGGCAATCTGATGGTTGTCTTTGGACAATATCATTACTTGAAAAAAGCTTTTTTTTTTTTTCATATACTTCTCTTTCTCTCTCTCTCTCTCTCTCTCTCTGCCCATCCCTCTCTCTCTCTCTCTCTCTCTCTCCCTCCACCTGCAAATCAATTTGTGGAAGTGAAAAATAAAGTGAAGGGAATATGATTTTAATTTATTTTTTGACTTTCTAATCAGCTTTCCACATAGACATGGCCATGGAAAAGAACAAACGGTTGCAAGAAATTAGTGATAAGGCTTCTCTCTGAATAGAAAGCTTGATGGGAATTATACCACAAGTGTTAATTCTTGTATCTAATTAAAATTGATATCAACAGAACTGTATGTTGAACAGCAGGAAAGAACATTTCTGTAATTTTTTAATTGAATGTGGAAGTTGTAGAGAAAAAGCTGAGTTTGAAACTCTGTCCACATTAATTACTTTTCACCTTATGTACTTTATGTACTGGAGGTAGCTGTTTGATGGGGGGGGGGGGACTTGCATGGCTTAGTTTTGGCTGAGTGTTTTCTTTTGCAAATTATATGCAAGTGGTGAAGTAAACTTCCCTGTACAGTAACCTTTCATCTTTGTTCTATGATTACTGTCTTAGAAATGACTAGTAATTTTTAATTTTCCCCCAAGAAGGCAATAAAGCCACTAAAATGCTGTGATGTGTGTGTGTGTATGAGAGAGAACATAAGAAAAAGAAAACATTGAGGATAGAGAACCAAAGTCAGTTGAGATAGAAGATAACAATTGATATTGCCTTTAAATTTTTGGAAACCAAAGTTGACTAAGAAGCGAGAAGATATGGTTACATCTAGCAATTTCAACTGTAAAATTGGCTTGCTGCATATCTAGTAGTCCATCTAAATTTATAAAGTCTACTTACCAAAAAGGAAAGCTGATCAATTACCATAAAACTAGAAATGGTACAAGAAAGTTACACTATGGCAGTAGGGAAGAAAACTGTACCTGAGATACCAGTTCATGACCTTTTATCAAGAACCTCTAAATACATAGCAGAAGCACTACATCCACCAGATGTAGCAGCAATATTCAATGCATGGAGGAATAGTAAGCTTAAACATGTAAGAAAAATAGTCTAGCATGACACAGTAAACCAACTTTCCTTGCAGCAGACCTAGCAATTGATTCAATATAATCTTTCCACTTCATGTCAGCAGAAAATATTAGTCAGAGAAGGCACAATGAGCCACTCTCTCACAGATATTTTCAAACGAGAAAAATAGTCTAGCATGACACAGTGAACCGACTTTCCTAGCAGCAGGCTTAGCAATTAATTCAATGTAATCTTTTCGGTTCATGTCGGAAAATGTTAGCCAAGAAGTCACAAAGAGTCACACTCCTAGAGGTTAGCATCAGCCATGCTGATAGAGGTGTGTGTTCTCTCAGACAAAAGTAGTTTTCCTTTAGGGGTGTTAAAATTAAATAAACCATTTCTTGCTCCAGTTAACAGATTGTAGGTCATTCTTGAGATCCACTACCAAATTTACCTTATTGAACAGATCAGTTCTATTACTAAACTGTTCTACTTTGACACTCTCCCTCTCCATTCAACATGTGTTCTCTCAGTCTGAGATTTTTTGGAAGTCACAAATATCCACAATTTTAATGTATTTGAACACCTGAAAAATTTCACTTACTCCACAAAATAAATAAATTGCTGATTGTTTATTAAGCTTCTGATAGCAGTTATCCTTTTGGGCAAAGCAGTAAAAATCAGACAATTTGACTTGAAACCAGATTGGGATAATGGTTGAAATGTTTTTATTTTCAAAATTCAAATCAAAATTTGATCCAAAACTTAACATCATGAATTTAGTTTCTGGTGTACTTTTGTATTAGTTTTTGGTTGGAGTTTAATACCCCCACTCCCAAGAATTATCATTTTTTGCTATAATCATCATTACTTTAAACACCAGTTAAATGTAACTGCACCATTTAGTCAATCCTTTTGTAAACTTTTTGTTTTGACAGTACATTTCATTTAGTATTGAATGACTGGATTATATTTGATTTGATGTTCATCAACCCCTCCCATTTACTACCTATTATTTTGTATATATTGATCTAACATTGGCTGAGATAAGTATACCTCTAATTCAATCATTAAAGCGAATATCTTTACTCTGATGAGTTTTTTTTTTTTGTAGAAATGACAATGGTTGACTTGTGAGTTATCAGTTCTTTTTGGGAGTAGAATAGTTTTTTGTTTTTTTCTAACACCCTCCCGTTTAATATTTTATTATCTACAAAGATTTGTATCAGTCTTAAAGTTTTCTTAAGGTTTATCTATAAATCATTCCTTCAAACTAACTCATCTGATTTCTTAGCCCTATGTGCAACTAACCTTAACCCTTCTATCTCCTCTTCTGAGTTTTACGTTCCTGGTTACATTCCCCTCTTCAGGAAGGACTTCAATATCCATATTTTTGCTTGATGTTTATGTCAGCGAACACCTCCCACTTGCTAGGGTGACATCTCTTGAATCCCTGGATCATTCTTTCATGTTCTTCCGTCTCTCACTTCTAAGTTCGGTTAGCTATCTCTTCTTTCCCTACTGCTCCCCCTCCTCCTAGCATCTCTGACAAAATTGTCAAGGCCATTTCTTCTCATCCATCTGCCCATATATTTGTGTTTGGTGACTTTAATGTCCACTACACCAAGTGGCTGGAGAACTCTGTCACCGAACCTGCTGGTGTCCACACCATGAATTTTTCAATCACCCAATCCCTTATACAAATGGTGGACTTCCCCACGCATTTCTCCAATAACCCAAATGGTAGAGACTAACTTCTAGACCTCTGCTTCACTTCCATCCCAGACTCTTGCACTACCAGACAGCTCTGCCCTCTCGGAAACTCTGACCACACTGTAGTTTCTGTCAACATCACATTCCACTCCCACCCTAGACAAGAAACCCAGACCAGCAGAATATCCTACTGCTACCAAAGAGCAGACTGGGATTCATTCCGAGACTTCCTCTGTGACGTCCCTTGGAACAAAGTTTTTAGTCTTCTCGTCGAAATATAGCTTCGACGAGAAGGCTAAAAACCATACGAACACGGATGTCCCTCAAGGCTCTATTCTAGGTTTCACACTCTTTCTGATCTACATTAATGATCTCCCCGATGCCATAAGATCCCAAGTAGGCATGTACGCCGATGACACCACAGTTTACTCTCACCTCGATCAAAAATCTGGTGTTGGCAACAAAGTGCCGAGTTTGAAAAGGACTTCCAGTCCGTAGTGGACTAGGGTAAGAAATGGCTTGTAAATTTTAATGCTTCCAAAATGAAGCTGCTATCAATTAACCATTATAGACAATCGCATCTACCTCTCATTAGCATGGAACAGGCTTGCCTCCCACAGAGTAAAACACTACGCCTCCTTGGCCTCACACTCTCAGCAGACCTCAAGTGGAATGACTATATTGAATCCCTTGCTAAATCCGCTGCCATGAAAGTCGGTTCTCTGTGCAGGGCTCGGAAGTTTTTCACGTCTGAATCTATCCTGCACATATATAAATCTACCATCCGCCTGTGTATTGAATACTGCTGCCACATCTGGTCAGGTGTCCTTGCTATTCTCCTCAGGCTTCTTGACAAAATACAACGAAGAATCTGTAATGTGATCGATACCAACTTGTCGGACCAGCTGCAATCACTCTCTCACCGGCGTAACGTGGCTTCCCTGTGCTTCTTCTATAAATACTTTCATGGCTTCTGCTCCAATGAACTTAGATCACTGGTGCCCTCTAGGTACGAATTTGCATGAGATACTAGATTAGCAATTAGGTCTCACCCTTTTACAGTGAAACCAATAAAATGTAACTGCAATTTCTACTCGAACAGCTTCTTTTCTCACACTACCCGCCTGTGGAATTCCCTTCCACATACTTGCTTCCCCGACAGCTACAATCTCCAGGAGTTTAACTGTAAGGTCAATAGACACCTCCTAACACACTAACTCGCATCCATTCTCTCAAACACTCTTCCTATCTACCCAATCTTCATCCTCAATATCCTTACCCATCTATCACCCTCCTTCTGACATTTCCTATATCTAACCACTCTTTCTCATCACCTTCCCCTATGTAACCCCCTGCACAATTGTGGCAGTGGAATTCCTTGCTTGGGGTGAAATGATTAACAAAAAAAAATGTCTGTACAAAAATGACTTTAGTTATTACTTGTGGTAAAAAATAAGGTTAAAAATGTAAGCAATGGTAGTAGTAACCTGAGAAGTGACTTTTTATTTTGGGGTTGGGAAATGAAGCATTCTCCTTGTGCCAAGGAAGACTCAATAAGTTGGAAGATAAATATCTGCAAAAGTATCCCTCTTGACAAAGTGAAAGAAAAAACATTTAATCCTAGTAATGCAATGATACTGCTATTAATACTGCTTCACTTTGTGAAATCTTATCTGTAAGCTTCATTGAAGCTTTAATCTATACAGAAGCAGTTTTGTCTCTTTAGGGGATTATTTTTGTGACTGGTTTCATCTGTTGTCTTTAAGATATTTGATTCTAAATTTGGTGCAATTTTCGACTCTGCACAGCTGTTAGACACTATTCGTATTATATTAGTGTCATGTTCAATGAAAGACTACTTTTTGTATATTAAAATAATCCACACCCAATCAGCTGAAGCTGTATGACATAGGAGAAAATTTTTTTTTTCCTTTTCATGTTGCTGTTTCGTTGTTACTTACATCAATATTGATAACCAGGTAAATTTTACCTACAAAACTGGTGTGCTGTGTTAATCAAATGAAACTGAAAATAGTCCCTCCTGTTCCCCTTACATATTTCATTTTGTTTATCTCCCTTTTATTGACTTGTCCTCATTTTCCTATTTTGAAAAGGGACATGTCTCTTATTTAATTCTAGTATAATACGTATTAATGGTGAGGGAGGAAACTTTAATATAAGAATTTTCCGATTTGCAATCAGTTTTCAGTTAATTTTTTAAATTCTTTTCTTGATAACTTTTGCACTTTAATGAAACTTGAAACCTTTGTTCTCTGCTATTTGAGTTTTACATGCAAAAGATTCTGACATCCAAATTGATTGTTTTCATATTTTGAATATAGTTTTAATATTTCTGTAACTGTACAAGTATATTGATTTTTTTTTCCCTCTTTACTTGTCTGTTTTTGTCAGTTTGTTCAAATCTATTTTAAATTTTGAGAAAATTCTATTAAGAATTTAAGTTGATCAGCATAATTTTCATAATTTGATTTGTTGCTTGATTTTCTACTTTTTATTGTTAAAAAAGCATTATTTGCACTTCCTGTTTTTCTTCGGTTTTGTAAAGTAATTTGTAAAAATCAACTGGATTCTTCATGATAAAAAGGGAGGTCTTGAGCCAATTGCAACTTGTCATTTTTTTCTTTTGTATTGATAAACATTTAAAATCAGCTAATTGTACTATAAATCTTTCAGATTGTTTTGTTATTAAAACTTTCAAAGCTTCAATGTGCAAGAACTGTTTATTATTATTAAGTCAGCATTCTATATCCCCACTCTCAAAACCTAAATTTCTTTACAGATTATTTTCTTGCAAAGCCTTCATTTCTGTTAATGTTCTGTTTGCATGTAGCTAAATCATATGGGGCTTCTGATTTCACTGGAATTCACTTGTTTCAATAGAATAAATTGATATAACTGTTAATGCCTGGCTCTAAAATCTCTTTATTAGGTCTTGTCTTCTATCATAGAACAATTCCTACAAATACTGCTCTTTCATTTTCTTTGTAATTTGCAAGAATTATAAAATTTAATGCAATGGGCTTTTTATTAGGAGCTGGAATAAAAAATTCTTTTGATCTGTTAACATGTATTTGGAATGAACTGTCAAAATTTCCTTTTCAGTACTAAGCTGTTGATAAAGCTCAATGCTTTTTCTGTTTTACAGTTAGCCCATCATAAAATATCAGCAGAATGATTTATTTGCAATTTGCTTTTATTATTAGAACATGCATAATTCTTAAACTAAGAATGGTCTTTTCTTATATTTAATTTAAAAGTTAAGTAACCTTTGTTGTCTGGTTTACTTATTGTTTTATCTGCAGTTACTTAGTAAAGAGGCATTTTGTGATCAATACAAACTTTTGATCTTTAATTACTTCTGTTTAAATTTTTTTTTTTTTTTTTTTTTTTTTTGACTGACCTTCTTCAACCTATTTGTAGCTGGTTTGATTTGTACCTTTTGACAATTGGCTTAGTTAACCCTCTTATCTGTTTTTTTTTTTCTTTTTTGTTGAAAAAGTAACGATAATCTAAAGATGGCTTGTGTAATAACGGCAAGTTGTGAATTTTTCTAGCGCTATTTTTTTTCCTTTTTTTAAGTATATTTTAACTGAAACTTTCCACAGTTAGCACTTTCCATCTTTGTGTGTGTATATATATATATATATATATATATATATATACACACACACATCCAGTTATGTACTGTGTGCTTGTTTGTATACAAATAGTAAAGTTGGTAAAAAGATGCTTGTAACTGCCACTGAGCATAAAAATTGACGCATGATATTGGCAAATAGAACCAATTATGACTAAGTTGAATATTAAAAAAATGTTTTTATAAATTCCTAAATTAAAATGTCTAATGCCAGGAGCATGTGTATTTATCCAGAGATTGATGGTGCAATAGATTTCTGAATGCCTAAAAGTTTTTTATAGTTGATCTCAACTCCTGTATTTATTTCTAATGCTCAGCATCCTTCAATTAGTTTATAAAATATTTTTTCACAAACATCTTACTTTTGAACCTTCTAATTTCCATTTTGTAAACTTTTCAACCTTCAACCTATTATAACTCTGTAGCTTTTATATTGCCTCCTCGCATTTTGAAAAATTTATACACTTCTGCTATATCATTTGACTTTGTGAAAAATGGTGATTCTAATGAGGCTTTGCAGCTAAAGCTGATTTGTTATATTCCTCTTCAGACAAAAAGAATTCTTGTAAATAGATAGAAGGATATATGGGGAGAGGTAATCTTATGAAGTTTGTGCAAAAAAACGACATCAACTGCTACTTTCTTCCCATTCATAAATCTGTCAGTTTGTCTCTCAATTTATACTGACTTATGGAACCATTACTCTAGTTATTTATACATCAACTTCACAACCCTATCTTAGAAGAAATCAATGTTACTGAGTAATAATGGACATGGCTGTATATCTGGGTTAGTTGCCTACTGTTTACCTGTGATTATATTTCTCTTCACTTGTCATGTGAATGTCTTATTTCTTCCCAGCTCTTCTTGCCTCCCACCCACTTCTTAGTGCTTGTCTGATCACTAAACATCACCTGCTGCTATTGCCAGGTAAGGTGGAAGTATTGGCTCATCTGGTAAAACTATTTTTAGCTAATTGCTTCTCAAGAGTTTCAAATGTATTCTTGCTGAGTGTTTAGAGAAGAGCTAGTATTTCCATCTGATCTACCATTCTCTTTGAATTAATTGCACTTCTATTATTGAGAATTTGGTTTTTCTTTAAAGAATTTTATTTAACAAATTAAATTTGATTGAAGTTTAATTTACTTTGTTACATCTTTACAGAAGCAAAACTTTACACAAGATCATTTGAGGTTGATGTCCCACCAATCACTGTGTTATACAGAAAAATATGTAAATCATTTCTTTAAGGACAGATAAACAAAATAAAGAAACTTTGTAAAAAGTATCAGGTGCAATGGATAAGTGCTAAGACTGTAATCGACAAAATGACAGCTTATAAATTTGCATTAAAATCTTTTAAAATTATCCCCCCCCCCCGTTTCTCTATTGTTTCTGTTAAACCTTGTTGAGCTTTGTTTATACACTTCCTGTAAATGTGACTTGGAAATGTTTTGAATTCCCCATTTGGATTCTTTGGCCATCTCATAAGTAATGTTTCACTCATGTTCTTTGATGGCTCCTACTCAGTGATGATTCTAGGGGATGGATAGACAGAATCTTGACCCCTATGTTCCCCCCCCCCCCAACTTTTAGAGTTGT
Source organism: Ascarosepion bandense (assembly GCA_037127315.1). Classification (NCBI taxonomy): domain Eukaryota; kingdom Metazoa; phylum Mollusca; class Cephalopoda; order Sepiida; family Sepiidae; genus Ascarosepion; species Ascarosepion bandense. The sequence goes on along the minus strand of JBBBDQ010000548.1, from coordinate 10,050,239 downwards.
TCCTGCTCTGTTATTTCTATTTTCATATCACCATTAGTTTGTCTCTTTCTCTGAAGACAAATATCATGTCAGTATAATTTGGAGACCCCATATATACTATATGTGAGTTATAGCAAAAATTGCTCAGCCCTGCTTCATAGAGTTAATTTTTTTTTATCTTTTAGCATTTTCTTTGTGATTTCTGAACTTTCAGTTATAATAAAAACAATATGGCATTAAATATCTTAATTTCTTTTCTTATTTAAGATGACTGAAATTGTATATTTTGAAACCTAAGAGAGTCATGTAACTTTCCCTCCATTCTATAACTGTTTCTAAGATAGTCAACATAGGATATGTGAAATGACAAGTTAAAACAAGTTTGAGTTCACTGTATAGACAAGATTTTAAGTCTTCAGTTTCTTATGGAATTTAAAGTCCTACATTGACTATAGTCAGATCTTTGTATCTTCTGATGATTTTGTACAACAAAAAAAACAAGATTGCTATCTACAGGCTTATCCAGAATAGCCAATAAATATTGAGATTGATTGATATTCACTGTTTAGCACTGTTCCTATTCTGTGTATATGTGTGTGTGTGTGTATGTGTATATATATATATATATATATATATATATGGGATGGTAATATTTTTTAATATAAGTTTATAATAAAAACAGTTTACTGCAGCACAAGAGCATAACTGTTTTTCCCATGTTGCATAAGAAATAAGTAAATGAGTCCTCAATTGTAATGGGAGCAAAATATATTTACTTAATTCTTATGCAACATGGAAAAAAACCAGTTATGCTCTTGTGCTGCAGTAAACTGTTTTTATTAAACTGATGATAAAAATATTACCATATATAATGCTCTAAATATCGAACACTTTTAATAAAATCATTAGTGAACTATCAACCCATTTGTTTGTACTAATAAAACACACACACAAAGATAAGGGTTTAAAATGCATTTTTAAGAATGGAGTCCTTCTTGAAGCTTTAATTATAAGCTAATAGATTAAATTTAATATTTCCAATAAGCAAAATAGTTTGTATTTCAAACCAAATTTAAATTGTGATGATTCATTTTATAAATTTTTAAAATTTATATTGATAAATCCCTCAGTACTGCATAATTCTCTTTAATAATCTTTCAAAATACTTTTTTGAAATCTTATTTGAGAAAGATTAACTGATTTTAAGTATAATTAAAACATAACTTTTAGTTTAAAAATATCACAGAAAAGCTTAACACAGGTGGGGGGGGGTATGAGATGTTGACACTGATAACTGATGCTTACAAGGTTTATATAAGTAGAAATGGAGTAAAATTACTTGAATACAGCATAAACACTTTTTTTTTTTTTTAAAGGTAATTATTTTAACATCTAATATTTTATTTTGAATTTTAGGTGCTTTTTGATTTTATAGTTTTACTTATAAAGACATGTTGAGGAAATGTTAAAAAAAATTTAAGAATGAATTTAAAGTATACTATAACTATTGTTCTTATTTTTTGATGTTGTATCTGGATGTCCATATTTACAAAAATCAGAATTTTTATACACAGCAAAAATTCAAAATTCTTTCTTTGAGTCCCTGAAATGTAGTTAGCATTTCATTTATGATTAGTAAATATAGTTTTTACTTAACAATATCTGCTACAAATTAATACAGAATTTTAAGATTCAAAAGTTTGTTTTTTTAATAAAAATTAAAACAATATATAATTTTTGTAATATTTCCTTATTCAGCTAAAAATAAAAATTTTGTAACACAATAATATATTTTATTCATAAAATCAATTAAAAGCATTTCTAATTTAGTTTGACTGCATGTTTTTTGATGCAGAACAAATTTTCTGTTTGACCAAAAAATTTTTTTTATTTAGATTCTCATAGAACTTGTCCTTATAGCTAATATAAACATTAAGCATTACAAAAAAGAATTTTTAACTAAAATCTTACGATTATCTGATGTTTTTATTTATTTTTATTTTTTTTTGCAAGAGGTTTTCGTTGCAAAAAGAAACTCAAATTTGACAATAATACCAGAGAAAGATTTTTAACCAAAATCTTAAAGGTTCTAAAGATTAAAGAAAAAAGAAGCAATCTTTAGAGGTGTGTGTGCAGAAAAGTAATTATCTAATATTTAATATTTAACTTCTATACATGCGATAAGTGTAACTGAACAAATTAAAAATTTATATTAATCATTAATCTTATTCTTGTAGAATTATTGAAAAAAAAAAGAAAAATTATCTGAAGTTATTTTTTTTAACTTTGTATTTTTTCTTAGAAATAATTTGTAAATAACACTTTTTCTGAGATTTGCCAAGTATTGGACATGCAAGACTTCATGAAACTTGGTTCAGATAAGTGATTTAGGTGTGTGTGTGTGCATTACGAAAACACGCACATATGAAGGATAGGTGTTTAGTATTGTGTATGACTCTCAGCAAGTGGTCAGAGGACATTTGGAGAGTTGTTGTCCACAGTTCTTTGATGTTTGCAGGTGTAGAATGTTAAGACTAGATCTTTCTTCGATATCCTATAAATGCTTGACTGGGCAAATGTGTTGGCAGTATCATTTGTTGGAAGTCTACAGAATGCTCTTCAAACCAATTCTGGGCGGCTTTGCACCAATGGTATGGTGCATTATCCTGCTGGAATAATCTGTTCATATTGTTGTATAAATGAGATTTATAACCAGGTACACAAACTAGTTTAATGTTGCAATTACTTTTCACTGTTTAGATGGACCAAGCCCAACCATGCTATGTGAACACACCCATGCCATTATGGAATCACTACTAACCTGCATGGTACTTCCTTAAAAATTGGGATTCATGACCTGATGAGGTTTGTATCATACCCTAACGGTATTGTCAACCAAAAACAAACTGGCACTAAAACTCTTCAGACCATGCTACAAATTGAAAATTTTGCAGTGTGGTAGTTTTAACTTGTTCTCATACCCCATGAAAACTAAAGAACACAATGCTAAAAAATCAGTTGGAATCAGTGTATCACCGTAGGAGGCTGTTGATGAATAAAGTTAAATTTTGCCTAAAAGTCGTTATTTTATTAGTTGGGCCCGAGATTTGTTGAGTGATGTATTACTACTGATATTACATGTGGATATGATTTTAGTTTGTGACATTTGTCTGTTAATGCAGATAATTCTCACCAGATGACTCTGGTCACATTCCTTAAGGACCCATGTTTGACCATAGTAGGTGGAAATGTCTTCTAGCAGGTATTCCAGCAGATGCCTCATACTGTAGATTGGAGACACAGGGCATCACTCAGTTTCAGAAGTGGAATGTCTCATCTATCTAGCACCTACTATCATGTCCTGTTATAATTCTATAATTGAAATTACCTTGCCATTTATACTACTAGATGCCAGAGCATCACTTATATAGGTCTTGGTATTTCTGTAGTATAAAAATACAGTGATAACACATCCTATACTGCTATTCTATGATTTTTTTTTTTTTTTAGCAAGCCTCTGTGCGTTTGTTGGCTTGACCAAGAAGCCGTTCAATAAATAACAAATATATCTAAAAAAAAAAAAAAAAAAAAATTAATTTCTGGTGTTTGATGAGATTCTGAGAAGTCTGACCAAGAACTAAACACTGCATAAATGAACTATTTCCTTCTACCATATTCTAAAGTTGAGTGAGCACGTCAATGTGGTGTACTGGTTAGCAATCTTGTTTTGGTAGATCAATTATGGCCTTGTACCACATCCAATCTATTCTTAGAAAATCTCTATTCTGTAGTTGAACTCTGAAATTTCATCTCATTTGAATCTTGATTTATTTCCTTGTTGGATTTGTATATCACATGATTTTATCATTTGCACAAGTGGAATACTTTAAATATCAGTCTTAATATTTGAGACAGTTGAATTTGTTAATTTGTGAGAGAAATATAATTAATACATCTATAAAGTTTATAACTTAGCTGATTGGTATTATTTTCATCATTCTAACTTCAGTTTTGTAGATGGATCCTCTGACAATCTTTTCAGCCACTTGCCAGATGGTATCAGCAATTGACTTTATATTTCTTTGTGTGTGTGTGTGTGTGTATATATATATTCTGCACATTTCATTGTAAACTTTTTTGTTTTTTTTTCTTTCTCTTCCCTTTCAGTGTGGGTGTGCTCATGTGCATGCTTGTGCATCAAACCTAATGTGAAGTCAGACAGCTATTTTGTGAATTGTTTTCATTAGATGTTCACATAACTTCAGCTAATTTAAACAAACAAAAAATAAAAAATAAGTTATTGGTTTCAAACTTTTTATATACATCTGAGCATTTCTAACCTTGTCAAACTCAATGAATCTTTTCATTTGTCTTGTCCTCTATGCTTTACATATGTACTTGCCATAGGCAACTTTTTTAATGAATTGGTTAAAGTTATTTATATTTTTATTAAATTACTTATATTTGATTTTTATTTACTTAGCTTTATATAGCAAGCATATATTTAGTAAATAGCTTTTATAGTATTTTGAAGAGGATGTCCAAAATAAAAAAAGTACATTTGAAAAATATTAACATCACAATTAAATAAAAAATCATGTCTGTATAGGATTGATGCTTCTGTTTAAGAGAAAATGTTTACTGAAGACAACCAGGAAATTAATCTTGACTTCCATTATTTTCTTTGGCTAGTTGACTATTTTTCTCTTAGCATAAATCGTGTGTATCTTTTTTATGTTTTTCAATTATTTTCAGTTCAGATTACTTTTTAAATCAACTTTTTTAGTACAAAATCAGAAGTACAAATGTTTGATAAAAAATTCTAAAATGGTCCAAATGTTAAAATATTCAAGTGATTTCCTTTGAAAGATTGATAATATACAAGATTAAGAAACAAAAAAAATATGTACAATTTGAGTGATATAGAATCATGTGGCATTTTTTTTATCCTCTTGTACATATCTAGTTCTCATTTGAATAAGTAATTTTCTGTTAGAATTGGTTTCATATCTCTAAAATTTCCTTGAAGACAATTGCTCTGTAAAACTTCAAACTACTAACTTTTACTGATTGTTTCCCCCCACTTTCTAAAGTTAACCTACATACCTCTAATTATGTCAAAAGACTTCATTGCTGTCAAAACTATTCTATTTTTATAAGATGTCAAACAGCTTGTTTAATGTTTCTATTTAAATTTAAAATGCAGATAGATGGCTCTATGTATATACTTATATGCATAAAACAATGGAACATGAGAATGCTAACAGTAATACTGGCATTTTTACTTGTTAAGTTTTTAATAAATTGCATGACTCAAAAAACCTAGAGAAAAAAAAATGATAGAAGTACACAGAGCAGACTAGAAAAGGTTTTTATCAATAAATGGTGTATACAAAGTCAAATTAGAAAGGAACTTTCTTTATGGATTAATGATTTTTTGTATCTGCTGATAAATCTATGAATTTGGTATATTTGCTCGTGTTAGTTGGATATGAGATCCAAAACTTTATTGTAACACTTCAAAATGTCAACTTTTTAATATTTAATCAATACAGTACCCATTTTTATGAATTTACCTTGTAGAAAAACAAGTTATAAATACATTTTGTTTTCCTTTCTACCTCATGAAAATGTCTTGATCATTGAGCTTTAACAAAAGTACAAAGACTTGCTGAATTAAAATGTCTATGTTTAAGGTTCTATTGGTTTAAAATAATTGATACCAATAACTCTGTTAGTGTAAATCACTTTTACTCTTTTGTGTGTGTGTGTAAAAGGCACACCCACACGAATGAGAAGTTTTTGGCCTGAACCATTTCCCAAAATATAAGCAAAATTCAGCTTGAGAGTGGTTGATTCAAAAACTTTTCACACACACATATTACTCACAAAACAATTGGTTAAAAAGAAATTTAACATAATTTAAAAAAAAACAAAAAAAATTTATATGTACAAACCATTCTTCTTCTACAGCTGAAGAGTCATAAGACCCAAAACACATGTAGTGAAATATACAAAATAAAATGAGAAATCTACATAATGAAGTTATATATATATATAACCTCTTATTTCTATGCTGTTGGTTTCATACAAAAAATGTGCAACCCCCACTTCTTTTTTTTTTGCATTCAGGAAAATCAAAGCTTTAGTTGAGTTAGAATCTGAATGTCCTAAATGCATATAATTTAATTTATTTTTCTTTAGAACAATGTGTTTGCAAGCACTTAATTGAAAGGCAAGAATAATTACTTGTATTTGTGAAGTGTGATAATAGTTGTTTAGGGTTTGTTGTAACAGTGTATGGTTTTAAGAATGGATTTGGGCATGCTGAAATCCAAAACAAATTCACTCTAGTGCAGTTGTCTCCAAACTTTCAATATTTGGATTATGTATGTGTGTGCAGTGTGGTATAATGGGAGCTAGGTTTAAATTCCAATTGGGTTTGTTATATTTACTAATGCAAAAATACCCTTGGGAAAGGTATGACTCTGTCTCTTCTCACTCCTGCAATGGTTTGAACAGCAGGACAGTCTTGGTTAGCAATCAGATTACCATAAAATGGAACAGCAGTCTACTGTAGAAATCATCTACCTAAATCAGTCATAACTTGAAAGAAACCTAATCATCCAAGCATTTATCATGTATGACACTTGACTTGTATTATATTATATAACAATGTATAAATATTATATTTATATTTGCATAAATATATTACATTTTATAAATTTCTGCAGACTGAATAAGAAAAATCTTTTTATAAGTAGAAAAGTATCATTTTAATATTTCATTTTTAATTGGTATATGATTAAGAACAAGAGAAATGTGTCAGTTAAAAAGAAATACAATCTTGTTTCATGTGACTTACTGGGTGTAGCTTGGAGAAACCGGTTTTGAGGTAAGTTTCATAAAACATTTCTATTTTCTGTATTAGGAGGTTACAAGATAGGATTTCTGAAGTTAACCATTTCATTTTTTAATAATTTCAAGTATTACTTTGTATAAAATATTGAATGCCTTGATGGAATAAGGAATATTTTGGCATTTGATAGTGGATCAGAATCTCTTGAAGGGAATTCCAGAAGACATGACTTGTATATAAGTCTTGTAACAATTGCTTTCTTAAGTTAAAACTTAACAGGGTCTTTTTTTTTTTTTTTTTTTAATCCATCTGCACAATAAACTGCTTCGTGATTTTGTCCGTACTGAAAGCTGACTTTGATCTGTCTAACTACTTTGCTTGATTCACTGTTCCAATCAGCCAACTTTACTGATATAGCTACAACTTACCAATTCCCTTGCTAGTTTTTAAATTTGTACCTTTTCTCTGCTTAATAAGTTGTTGAACAGTTAATAATTAATTTTTTTTTATTATTAATAGTCTGAACTAAATGGCTAATGTATATTGATGAACTAGACAGCTGCTGTATATAGGCGGTGGTTGATAAGTGCCAAAAAGGATATTACCTGTTATTAAATCTTTCCATTTTAGCTTCTATTTGAACAGATAATTCATCTAAAACTTTTTTTTTTTTTGTGACCTTGTTCTACCATCAGATACGAATAGATACTTAAAAAACTGTTTCTTGGAATATGCAACAAGAATTATGAAATTTTATGCAAGTGAGTGCTGAAGAGTTCTCCTTTCAACCTACTTATACAGAATTTCAATGACCAAAAATGTAAAAACTGATTCCAGTTGGGCAGAAAACTTTTCAGTACCATTTTATCCATGTAATATTTTTAGCATTGTGGTGCAATGAATATTGGCTTGGAATGAGAAATTGGAGAGCCAAGTTTGAATTACACTTGCATTTGTTTCATTCACTTATATGCGAATCCCTGAAAAGAGATGAATCCATCTCCTCTCTTCCAGCTATGGGTTAAATAGCAAGACACTGGGAAATAAATAGCAACCTACTGCAAGAAAATATTTTATCTAGTCAGTCATGGATCGAAAGAGACATGATCATCCAAGTGACTAACTGAATATTTGTAGGAGAAATGTTTTTAGGAAGATATACGATAACTGTTGCTTAATAATCCACCATATTTTAAACTTTAAGCTTTGCTACCATATCTGATCTGTTACAAGTGTTAACAAAATCAACATTATTGATCCTGACCTGATATCTCGGTTTCAGTCACTTTCATACCATGGTAATATAGTATTTTCACAGTAACTGTTCTGATAAGGTTTTCTCATCAATATCTCAATTTCACAAATTTAAGTGCAGTACTAGATTGGCAGCTAGGTCTCATAATTTCACTGTTGAAATTATTAGTTATAACTATAATTTCTATGCTAATTTTCTTTCACACTTCTTGCTTTTGGAACTCTCTTCCATTTTACTGCTTTCTAGTTAGCAATTTAAATGCAATGCCAACTGTTATCTTCTCTTTTAATCCTGTTCTTTGTTTTTACTATTAATAAATCCTTGCATCCTAGTGGCTTTTATTGCCTTGCTTGGGGTGAAATAATTTCAAAGAAAAAAAAAAAACCTTTAATGTGGTCAGCCAATATTTTCCTATTATGATCTGAATTGTTAATGAAAAGTTGAAACTTACAGTCAAAGAATGGGTTTATTTTATGTTTTACTAGTATTGTACTTTTCATTATCCTTTATTGGAGTATAACTGTTTAGTCATTAAACTTTGTTGTTTCTTGAAGTGGCTACAATTTGAACATTCTGTTAGAAACCATTACAAGGCACAGAAGTGTTAAGCTATTTTACTAAATTTTGAAAGCTTGTATTTGTCTACGTGAATGTCTTATTTCAATGAGTATTAAATGGAGGAAGAATTCCATACAAATCTTTGTATTTGATTACTTTCTCTGCAATTGTTGTCAAGATGAAAGAGGTTATATGTCTAACTGTGAGGCTTGAGATCAAGACAAATCAAATAAATGCCTAAAATCTTTCTTATTACATCATCTGCACCAAGTTTTATTTTACTGCATTTCTCTAAAAATTACTATTAGTATACAACCTTGTAAGTTATTTTAATATTTCCTATTTGTTTCTTTCTATTAGTCGTAATAATTAACAAAAAATGTCTGAATGACATGAGTAAATTCTGAACGGTTATTCAAAAATCACTTACAATAGTTAAAAGAAAATGACTAAGTATATTTAAAATTTTTAGAAACTGATTCTTTTGATTATTGCTTTTTATTCAATATTTCAGTATTGTCTGGGAATATCTAATCTGTTGATGTAGATGTAGGATTAGTGTTGAATGATGTGGGTGTGGTGTTTGGGTTAATCATGTCATTAATCTGATATTTCTTTTATAAAAGGAGAGATTATCTAATAGGTAGACTTAGATGTTGTTTGTGATGAGATTTTTGGTGTCATTGAAAATGCTTTTGTAACTGCCTTAATTGGTTTGATTTAAATATCCTCTTGGAAGGAAAAACAAGAATCCATCGTATTCACATCCCCAATCTAAAAGTTAAATAGCAGGGTAGGGCTATCTAACCTTGTGTGACAATCAGTTGAAAAGAAGGAAAACAGAATTCCAAATTATGGAGCAGACAACAGGAAATGACTTTTCAAGAGAGGCATGACATAAAAGTAAGAACTGTTATTAGTATGATAGTTTGTTAGGGTAAATAGTGTTCTCTTGATTTTCTATTGTTATCTTACGCACACACACACACGCACATTGATGATGACAGTGAGTTAACCCTCTAGGGCCATTCGTATCATATTTGATACAGTATTTCCCTATAAGGAAACATTTGGTATTCATTGACTGAGCAGTCAGTACTGCTTTCGTTTGAAATTTATAAAATATTTCTCTTAAAAAATTTTTCAGGAAAATATTTCTTTCAAGGCTTGTTTTCATACTGTATCAAATATGATACGAATGGCCCTAGAGGGTTAATGAATCTCACTTTCATAGTACAGGTTGTGAACTAGACCACATTTTAATGTGTAGTGCTACTATAAATTTTTTTCATTAATAGCTCATGTTGGCTCAGATTATCTTAAGAGCAGCTCAAAATGTCTTGTGTAGTAAAATTGAATTTGTTATTGAAATGTATGAGTTGTTTTTTATTTATTATTATTATCTGGTTGAAATTAAGGTTTTGTTGGAAGGTTTAAGTATATTTGAAATAATAATTTTAACATTTGTAACTTGTATAGGACATTTGAGTTTTTGCAATGAAAAGCACATTGAATTGTAAATTTTTGCAAAAATAAGATAATTGTCAGATTTTAATGAAACTTTCAAAACTTATTCAGAAATGAAATTAAGTTTTCTTGTTTTGTTTTTGTGGGTGTTAGAGGGGTACCTAGTATTAAGTGTTTAAACCAAACTTGAACACTTTGATGGCTTATAAAAATGGGAGTGTGCTAAGAAAGATTATTCTGTTTGCCTCGTTTACTGTTCTTTATTATCCAATTAATCTGGATTAATAGTGAGTCTAATTGCATTCATTCCTGCAATATTTTATAAAGATTATTCACTGAAGGGTGGGTATGGGTTGAAATTATTTTGAACTTATAGATTGTTTAGTGGTAAGTGAAACACCTTGGCTTATTCACTTCTGTCTACAGCCTTGGAGGTTGGATGGTTGGGAGTGTCACTTGTTTAAGAAAATGGGTTAGACTGCTTGTTTTTTCAAGAAGATTAGTTTAACAAGTAATCAGTTTGATGAGCCATATTACAAAACTTGTTGTTCGAATCCTGATGAAGCAATAAAGCAAAAAGCAGAATCAAACCAGAGATAGGGCAAGAACAGTGCAGGTTTGTCAAAGACACTGGAATAAGGAATGCTCTATTTATGATTAGGATGCTATCTGAAAGAGCAATACAAATGAGAAAGGACATGTACTTATGTTTTATCAATTATGCAAAGATGTTCGACAAAGTATGCCACAAAGAATTGATAGAAATGCTCAGCAACCTCGACATATTTGGGAAAGACATGAGTAATCAAGAATCTCTACTGGCTGCAAACCGCCTGCATACAGACAAGTAACAAACTCTGCAGAGATAGAAAGGGGTTTAAAACAAGGGTGTGTCTTTTCACTGGATATATTCAACTTGTACAGCGAGACTATTCTGAGGACTCTAGAAGCTATGCCAGGATTCGTCATCAGAGGCCACAATCTGAACAACATAAGTTATGCAGATGAGACAGTGCTGATAGCAGACACAGAAAAGAAACTATTAGACGTCCTACAGAAGGTAGCTGTAGAGTGACAAGGACTACAAATAAACTGCAAGAAAACCAAATGCATGGTCATTAGCAAAAAGAGCAGCCCAAAATGCCAAATACAGGTGGGGGATACCAAAATCAAGCAGGTACAAAAATTTAAATACCTGGGAAGTCTTCTAACAGAAGACAGAAAGTGTGACAAAGAGATCCAAAGGCGAATTGGCATGGTAAAGGATGCATTTCAGAAGCTGAGTAGAGTATTAAGAGACAGGAAAATTTCACTAGAAACAACGAAGAGAGTACTGGATTGCTATGTGATGTCAGTTCTTTAATATGGCAATCTCATCAAAGATGAAGAAAAAAACTTGAAGCAATGAGGAAATGTGATTCTACAGAAGGATGCTACGGATATGGATTGAGCATGTGAGCAATGATGAGGTTGTGGAAAGAATGGAAATTAATACTTAGCATTAGGAAAAGACAGCTAAAGTTCCTGGGACATGCAGTGAGGAAAGAGAGCTTAGAGAATCTGATACTTACAGGTCAGATAGAGGGAAGGAGAGACAGGGGAAAGCAGCATGTAACATACTTGACAGGCCTGAGCAGGTGGATGGCAGAGCGGTGGTTGCATGGTGTAACAGGAGAAAGCGTGCTAAGAGCCACCAGTGATAGGGAGACATAAAAGGCCATGATTGCCTACGTCCTGAAGGGACACTACACAGAAGTTTAACAAAATCATTGAATCCTGATATCTCTTTCGCTATTTTATTAAATTTTATTAGTTTTCTCCTTGCCCCCTTTATTTTATAAAAGGCTAGTTTTGTTTGATTCTTACCCTAAAACACAAATGGGCTGGAAGTTATGGGGAAGGGATGTAAGGGATTTTTTTTTCTCTTTTGCTTTTAGATATTTATTGGCTTCATAACTTTTCTGTCTTTAGTAGAGTTCCTCTAGTGTAGCCTATAAACTGTGGACATGTAGCTGGCAATATATATATAATATGCAAAAAATAGAAACGTGTAAGACTATCTTCTCACCAGACATTCTACTTATAGTTAGCTGATTATGAGAGAATTAGAAGTCCCAACAGGATTCATTATTGGTGGCTCAGTATATTAATTATAAATTGGAGTTACCAAAAATGAAATGTACAAAAATTTAAATATCATGCAACAATGAAATCTGAAGGCGCATTGGAATAGTGAAAGATGTGTTCCAAAAGTTAAGCAAAGTATTAAGAAATAGGAACAATTTATTAGAAACAAAGAAAAAAGTACTGAACTGTTGCATAATATCAGTATAATCATGAATGCTGGACAATTTCCTTGCAGATGAAGAGACTTGCAGCAATGTAAATGTAGTTCTACAGAAGGATGCATGAACCAAACATGTGAGCAAAGACAGTTATAGAGGCAATGGAAACAAAAAAGACCTTTATACTTAACATGAGAAAGAGTGTTGAAATTTCTGAAGCATATATTGAGGTAAGAGTGCTTAGAAAATTTGATACTCACAGGACAGATTGACTGTAAGAGGAAATGAGGAAAGCAATGTACTACCTTGCAAGCTTTGAGTCAATGGATGGCAAAACCTGGTTTTGAAGAGAGAAAAATCAAAATTTATTAAGAGCTACAAAGGAGATTGCGTTGAACTATGACTGCCAATGTCCTGAATGGTTATGGCGCATAGGTGGGTAGCAAAGAAAAAAAAAAAACAAACTTAGGTTGAATATTCCATGGTAATGAGGTTTTATAGAAATGTGTGAAATGGTTAGATGAAAGAGAAAGACAATAATACTGATGTTAATAACTTGTCATTTTTGGTTGTCTTTACATCTGGTAAAAGATGTACAATAAAATTATTTAATATTCTCCCAATATAAAAAGAAAACTATTTTATTTAAAGCACATTTATATTCTCTACTTGCTTTGGCATACTAGCACAGCAACATTTTAAAATGACTGTAAGATAAGAATTTCCTCTTTCATGTCAATTTGATCTCACACACACACACACACACACACACATTGTGTGTCTCTGTGCGTGCAATAATTACTGTGATGGTTATCCAAAGTTGGTGTTTAGTGAAAGGTCATCTAACCATGTTGTGGTTGACTCAGTATGGCTTGGGCTTTTCAAAATTCATCATTTTTCGTAAAACAATCCATTGTAACCCTTTGTAATGCAGTCCGCCCACTGCCTCTTGTGACACTGCCAGGTTTACAAGCATCTTGTGTGTCTCCATTGCTTTTAGAATAAAAAAAAATAAATTTAAAAAAATGTTAACTTTCACGTGATATTCATGTTCATATGATGACGCCTACAACTTGATAGGAAAAGTTTTTTCTCTCATGAGCACATGAATATAATTACTCACTAATTTTGCTTTAAGCTTTGTCACCTATGAATGCTATTAAATGTTAACTGATGAAATCTGAATTTGATCATTACTCAAGTAACTCATTATATGCCCCCTCCTCTTAAATTGAAAAAAATAAGTTTAAAAAGTTGAATGGTGTGAGTGTGTTATGTTGTAGAATAGAAGCAGATATACATTTTGAATGTGTATAACGTGTAGCAACAACAGCTTGCGACTGGTCTCTCTGCAGATGAGAGCATTTTGCTTATCTCTCTACATTCTACAGGAATTAGCTTGCAAAATTTAGACTTAAATTTTCCCTTCTGTGACTGAACTGAAGTTATACCTGGTTGGATTTGTCTCATGTGAGATTTCGTGTGTGTGTGTGTGTGTATGTATATATATATATATATATATATATACATACACGCACTAAATAAAAATTAAGTTCTGAAGATTGTAGTTGTTATAATCTATTGAATAAATACAAATGGTTAGAGTTTTAAATAAGAAAAAAAAATGTCCTTTTTGGTATCATCAATTTTTAGATCATCAATGCAATGATGTCTTGCAAACCAAAATCTTATTATATTTCTCTCTCCTCTTCCTCCCCCCACATCAATCTATGGAAAATTACACGTTCTTTCCGTTTTCACTATGAAAATATTAAGTTTAATATCAGAGCCAATCAGTTTCTCAAATAGAGCAGAAATTTGCTAACAGCTAATACTTGACAGTTAAATGTAGTGTTTGTTAATCACAATTTATCAAATATTTTATCAGATTACCATTACCTTATGCTCAGGCTGTGCAGTCTGTATGTGTTTAACTTCAGTCATTAAGACTATATGCAATTTTTATGATTTTTATGTTGCCATATTAAGGAATGAAAACTCTTTATTTTGTAATGAATGATAGTGGATGTTTTAATATCCCAAAATCTATAATCTGCCTTAACTCTAAGTGATCTGTCTAATAAAGTTCATTACCTGGAAACAATGATTTACTAAGTGCTAAAGCTCCTTGCAAAGAGACTGAAGCAAAAAATAGGTTCAAAAATGAAAAATCAATGTTACTAGGGAAAGCTGAAGGGTTCACGAGACTCTGGTGTCAAGACTAGATCCCCATTGACAATCATCACCCTGATCCAATATAATTCATTTTAACTTGTCACAACTTGAATTTAAATTGATACTAAAAATAACTGGCTTATCAAGATAATCTTTCGTATGGGATCTAATTGTAGTGTCAGATTTGTATTTTTACCTCCCATGGCTCAACTTTAGTATTGTTGAATGATTAAATTATTTCAGTACCTTTGCTCATAATGAGGATTGTATATTATGGCTTATATTAGTTTTATAATTAAAATGAAATATGTTTGTTTTTGTTAAGTGTGGTTTCCTAAATATATCTTCACAGCACCAACGTTGTTACATTACTTTGGAATCATCTACTTTTCTGTGTTTCATTCAATACCTGGGCATTTGAACTAATTAGGGGATTCCAGGTTTTGAAAAGTGTGGAACCGTCTATTAACTGCTGTTGTTTCCAGGTTCACACTGACCTGGCATGGTAGCACCTGTTTGGGTCCCACCTATGAGCAAATAGTAAACATCAAAAAACCAAAAAAAAAAAAAAGTACATTTCTTATAGCAAACTGACAATCAATGCAGCGCTAAAATATATAGAAATACATTTTTTAGTAAAATTACTAACAAATTTTATGATTTGCTAACTATGTCTAAAAACATAGCTTTACTCATAAAGTATGAAATTATGTACAAAATATTTGTATTATTTATACTGTTCACTGTTGTCCTCATCTTTATTACCATGTTTACAACTTTTCAGCTGTTTTATGCTCCAGCCTTTTTAATGTAGTAGGTATCTTGAACCAAATCCTTTATTTCAATCACCGGTGTATATCCTTCTCATTCCATGTGTGATGCTACTTCCAGATGCCATTTAGTTATCTCTTTAAACCAACTCTATAAGTTATCAAAATAAAATTTTGGTTAAAAATTCCTAGCACCTGAAGATGGCCAGAGCATACAACAGCCGAAACATCGTAAACATGGCAATAAAGATGAGGTCAACAGTTCAAATGTTGTAAATATTACATCCTCTCAGAAGTATAGACAAATATAAAATATCTACACTATTTACATTATTCGGACTATTGTCCTCATTTTTGTTGCCATTTATACAAAATATCTGTAGTTGAAGGCATTAAATAACGCATAGATGTTGATATGCCGCTTAATAAAATCATCCAACCTGGGCATTGGAGCATAATACAAAGGCTAAAGTCTTTGTCCTTGATTGAATCTTATACAAATTAAGAATAAAATTTGCTGACCAACTCGTGTAGTTGGTCGTGTATTGAATTCTTACATCAATTTTGATCAATTTATTTTAACAGCATGCTTTTTAAAAAATATTTAGCTTTTTTTTTCTTTTTTTTTTTTTAAGGTAATAAACTAAATGTAAATTTAAGCTTTATTTTTAAATTCTGTAACATTTTCTTGCTGTAGACACTTGTTTGGGCATCGTTTTGTGCATTGAGAAGGGATAAATTTTGATGTTTTGGCATTTGATACAAATTCCCTTTCGCTTTATTCTCATTCCACTCTTTGTTGTGGGTAATGAAGGTGGGGCTGCAGTTGGATTGCAGAGAAAAAACTGTGGCATTGATGAATGGCTGTTATCTTCTTGACAATATGATTACAGGGTATCTTAATTTATTTTATTTTATTTTTATTTTTCAATAGAATCTGTTCAACCTTGTTCAGAAGCAGATAATCATTATGTCAGCATTTTTATTCTTTCATATGTTTTGTATTTCTTTCCTTTTGTTCTTGATAATGCCAGGGGATAATTCTAATATTTTGTGTGTGTGGTGGTGGTGTGGGGCACAAATTATTTAGACTTGATCTCTTGTATGAGTCAGGAAGAAAGAAAATTGGGAATAATGCTACTACTTTGCTCATCATTAGATGTTGTAAAGTACTAAAGATGATGACTTTGATTTGTTTAAATATCTTTTGGTTTTATTTCTTTCAACCTGGCATTTATGGACCATCCCATAATTTCCCCACTCCATCTACCTATGTTATTCCATCCCACTTCCAAGGTAGTTAACTGCTGAATATATGTAAAATATATTAGGCAGTGGAATGCTTATGTCTGGAGTTCTTGGTCACCCTCGAGCAACGTACATCTGTTGGCATCATTGGTATAAATGGTTCTAAGTTTGGATTTAATAAAAACTTGCTGTTGAAGACTGAGAAACTCATGTCAGAAACTCATTTTCTTCATATCTGTAGTAAATTTGTAGGTATGTCCACTAATTTGCTGAAAAACACCCCAGACTTAATAAAAAACAAGATTTATTATCAAAATCTTTAGTAAGAGAAAAGACCTAAGTATATTATAATTTTTAATCTGTTTCTAGCTTGAAATTAAAACTAAACTTTTTCATTTTAAAAAATTCATTTTAAATCTTTAAGTATTGCAAATCTCTGGAAGTACATAATCCATTGTAATCAAAAGCTATATCAATATTGTAGTAAATTTTTTGTGAGGAGGGAGTCTCTTTTACTTTAAAAACTGGTAACTGTGGGTATAGGCAGTGTTACTTACATAATGTTATGAATGGCTGCCTGAAAAGCCATAGAAAATCTTGCAGTTTAGCTGTGCACAGGTTTAACATTGTTTTCCCCTCCTATTATTAGCATTGAACATGATCCTAGTCATCTACAGTAATGAAATTCAATAGTTAAACTTGAATTCTTTAAGTTTGAAATACTGGGTAAGGTAGGGAAAGGTAATTGTGGAATTTATTTCTCCTTTATTATTTTAAAGTTTTTGCTGTCACCACCTCCCTAGAAAAAAAAAAAAAATACAAAATCAGCTAAGGATTAACAACAATTCCTGTTTGAATTTTACTTCCTAGATTGTGATGATTTTGAGAGCTTGTAACAAAACCGGCTACATTTCACCAACTCTTCATGGTTGTAACTGGCTGCAGGTCCCAATGAAAAGGTCTACTGCTTCATACTGATATTATTTTATTTAGTAGATAAACTTGAAAATTAAAAATAAATATTTCCCTCAAAAGGGGAAATGCATTAACGAAATACATTTCAAAGAATTGCACAAATGGGGAAAACACTTTTTAAAAGAAACAATTTTAAACAAATTCAAAGAACTAATAAAAGGTCACTTCTTACAGGAGAATGTCAGAGTTTGTAGTAGATAGCAAAATTACTATTTTGCTATTTTGACCAGCAGTAGTTTTTTAACATTTGGTAGTTTCCTTATGCCCTAAGGGGTCACATGGTATTCAGTCAGTTACTGTATGTGATACACACTTGGGTGATCATGTTTTGAAAGAGACATGGCTGACAAAGCAGATTTTTCTGCACTAGGTTGCCATTACTTTCTACAGTAGACCAGTTGCCAACCAAGGCTATAGCACCCAATCTGTCCTGCTATTCAACCTGTAGCTGGAGGGGCAAGATATAGATTAATCCCTTTCTCAAGGGTATTTGTGTGTAAGTAAATGAAACTAAATTGACTTAAATTTGAACTCAGATTTCTCATTTCAAGCTGATATTCATTACACTGCAAACACATGTTATTAGACTTGCAGAAATTACAGTCCCACATGTGGTTGAATGGTTAGAATGTTTCCTTTCCAATCATGAAACCCAGGTTTAAATCTCAACAGGGTCGATTTGTTAGGAAGGTGACTTCTTGATGTTATTGTTCTGGAAGAGACAATCAGCATGCCTCATCTTTGGAAAGTGCTCAAAAACCATGCCACAGGTTGAGTCAAGCCCTGTGAGCGAAATTTGTAGATGGCTCCCTTTGAGAAGCCGTCAATGGTTATGCTAACTCAGTCATAAGTCATCATGACTGGGGATTTAAGTATACTGGCATTTTTTAGACTGTTGTTCACGCTAGATAACATCCTCCCTCTCTCTCTCTCTCTCTCTCTCTCTCAGAAACTGTAACTAAGGTCTGCTCAGTATAGTTGCAGTTTGGGTGTTGAACAAACACAAGTGTACTCAAGCAACTGTCTGCATTAGATAGACGGGTATAGATAGACTAGCATTAGATAGACTAGCTGCCCCAATAGACTGGTATCCTCGAATACAAGTGGTCAGATATTATTTATAATGTATATACAAATAAGTATACATACGTGTAGACACACAGTTACATACTGATATATAAATATTTATCAGATGTTAATAGAACAGTGTTCAATTTAATATAATAAAGCAATTAAGTATATATTAATAAATATATATATCCTTTGTCTAAAACATGACTCTCTCTTTTTATAGAATATTAAAAATCAATCATATAATTTTAACCATATTACTACTGCTATCCTGCTACTTCTAAGTAACAGTCCCTCATCCTGGGGATGCATACATCTCCTCACCCCCATCCTTTTCAGCGACTGTTACAATGGGGTAGGAGGTCAGATATGTGATGAAACAGATGTGTCATCTGGTGAAGGCTGTTGTGTTTTTGCTTTTGTTGTAAGTATAATTTTTTTTCTTCTTCCACCATTGAAAATACTCTTAATTCTTGGTTAACAAACTGCTGCTTGAAAATCATTGAACATGGCACTCTATTTTTTTTTTTTAGGTAACTATTTTGTAACTTCTTGGATTGTTTTATATCAATTCGTTTTGGATGTTGTTCTCACTAGATTCACTTGAAACATTTTGGCCTTCTTAAACAAAGAAATGGAGCTTACTTTTCCAGACTTGCCAAAAGTGAATTTGATAAGTTTCATTCCCTTTTTTAAACCAAATATTTCTCACTGCTTTGGTTGTAGTGATGTTCTCATTCATACAGTCAATGGCAGATAGAAGTCATTAAAAGACTTTTCACCAATTGATTAAATGTTATCCTTCACTATTAAAAACTTCACTATTAATATATGCATGAATAAAATAGAATCTAATCTACAAATTAAAATGTTTACTCAAATATACAAAGTCTCTTAGTTGGTTAAATAATAGCTGTAGTTCTACATATTACATTACTTTGCAAACCATTCCAATATTTAAGAAATTTTGATGAACCTCAATAAATAACAGAATGCTAATTTGTATATTCGTGTGTATTTTTCCATTCCCAGTTCTTTGCAATATCTGTTTTCTGATATTAACTTGGTAAAAACTTGGAATTACTAAAGACAAGAATGGTTTGCTCCGCTGAATTTATTTAAAATAAGGGAAAGAGATCTCTTTTGATCTCTAATAAATATAAGTTAACATACACAGACACACACACACACACACATATATATATATATATATATATATATATATGTCAATAGGTTGCTTCATCAGTTCTTAATTTTGCTCTTTATAAAAATTTAAAACATTTCAATTTATTAATAAAAGTAAGACTGACATTGCCGTCTAATTGTGATTTACATTTGTTAGATAATTCCTATTTTTGTAAAGGTTCAAAAGAAGCTGCAGCATTTGAGGTAGGAATTTTATTACAGGAAGTCTCTTGGCTATAGTTATGAAAAGAAAAGAAAAACAGGACTAATCTACTGGAAAATATTCATGTATATTAATGTGCTTGTCTATACTTCTGAAATGAGGTAGTATTTATGCTATTTACATTGTTCTGACTATTGTCCTCTTTGTTGCCAGTATTATGACATTTTGGCTGTTGTTTGCTCCAGCCTTCTTCAGGTGCTAGGAATTTCAAAACAAACACATGGCCCAGTAGATATAGACATTAGTTAGTTTCAGTGACTTGACCTAAAGTGTTGAGTTCAACACCAGACTACAGCAGTGGTGAACAAATAATTTAGAGAGTTAAGTTAAAGATGGATAACTACATGGTTACCAGAAGTGGCATCACATCTGGAATGAGAATAATATGCCCCCTGTGAGTGTAATAAGGCTGGAGTGTACAACAGCCAAAGCTTCGTAATAATGGCAATTAAGATGATGACAATAGTCTGAATAACGTAAATAGTATATTAATGTGTTTTTTATTTTATTTTTTGAACTGTATATAAGGTTTTGTATGATTCATTTTTGCCTATTTTTCATTTTATTCTTTTATTGCATCTGTTGTTTGAGTTTTATTTTTGAAAAAAAAAAACAAAAACAAGGAGAGCTTCATGTAAGGAATGCAAAGCACGTCAGGCAATTGTATTAAACACTAATAATGTAAATAAAATGATCAAAGAAAAGAGCAGTAATCTGATTAATTTGAACACCACATAATTAGTAAGCTACTCTGATGGGTGAGGAATGAGGGTTCAAATCTGTATTCTTGCTAAATGATTGAAGAATAAATGTCAGAATGGTTCAAGTTTTCATAAAAGCAGCAGAAATAAAATAAAATTTTTTAAAATTAATATTTTAGGCAAGAAATTCATAACTTAGGATTACTTATTGCTTTTAGTGTAAATGTTTTGCATTATGTATGCAGAGATCTTATGTACACCTCATCCTAAAGTATAACTCATCTGTGAACATGCTTGTGTCAATTCCATGTGTGCCAAGTATGTTATAACACTTGTCCTGATAATTTTTTTCTTCTATTGATTGCTTTTGACAAAACAAACAGGCCAAAGATGGCTTCTGTATTGAATTCTGTACAAAGCTATTAACTTAATAGCAGTCTTTATCAACCTCACCCTGTCCTATTCAACCAATCTTTACTTACTAGACATTATTGCTTATTCCACTTCTATTTACTGGAGTGGGGGGGCAAATGGAGTGGGTAACACCTCTTGTCACTTTTCACTTCAGTCATCACATTAATTTAAGATCAAATCAATCTCTTAAGAAAGCAAGCCCTGGAGTGAAGATGTAAACTTTAATTTTAAATTTAAAAAAAAAATCCTTTAGAAACTTATTTTTATTACAAAAGTTAAATATAATGGCATCCATTAAATGAACAAGTAACCTAAGATGTCTCCCTCTGAATGGAAATATAGAAGTGAACTTTCAAAAGCTTGCTATAAGATGTGGTTGTTCTCTTAATTATATTCATAAGGTTGGAATCTTTTTTGTTGGTTCATTTAATGTTTTGCTTGTAGAACAAGTTGACTCTTAAAAGGGAACTTGAGTAAAACCCTATATCTTACAGGCTATAAGTAGCTATTGTAATCAAAGACATTATTCCATACCAAATTAATTTCCTCTGCAACTTGTAATTTACATAGATTCAGTACAAAAATGTTAAATAAAGCCCTGCATTTAAGTTGAACAGCTATTTATAGTTTTGTATTAAGAGGGTGCTAAATTGCTTTTTATGTGTTTGTCATAAAACTGACTTGCACAATTTATTTTCTACATAGAAGTCTTTTATTTTCATAATTGTCTCACCCCAAGCAAAGCAGTACTGCCACTGATGTGCAGTGGGTTGCATAATAGTGAAGAGAGAGGAGAACAGGTCACGGTAGGTGTTGGAGAATGGGTAAGAGAAGGATGAGAACATTAGTGTGAAGACAGATGGGAGTCAAGGAGATAAGAGATGACAGTTGATTTTTTACTTAAACTCTTGGAGATTGTAGCTATCAGGGAAGCAAGAATATGGAAGGAAGTTCCACAGGCAAGAAGTGTAAGAAAAGAAGCTACTTGAGTAGAAGTTGGGATTACATTTGATTGTTTTCACAGTAAAAGGGGTGGGACCTTGTTGCTAGTCTAGTAGCTCAAGTAAATTTGTGCAGAGGGAGCACCAAAGAGCTAAGCTCATCAGAGCAGAATCTGTGAAAGTATTTGTAGAAGACACAGAGGGAAGCCATGTTTTGTCAGTGAGAGAGACAGAGACTGGATTGAGCTGCCAGGTCAGGTTCAGCTACATTACAGATTCTCCTTTAAATTTTGTCAAGAACCCCAAGATGAACAGTAGGGAGACTTTATCAGATTGTACTCAATGCATGGGCAAATGGTAGATTTGTATATGTGCATGATGGATTCAGAAGAGAAAAACTTCCTGGCCTGACACAGGGACCTGACGTTTCTAGCAGTAGATTTAGTTATTAATTCAATATAGTTGTTCAACTTAAGGTCAGCTGAGAGAATGAGGCCGAGGAGACGCGGTGTATTGCTTTCAGAGAGACTAGTGTGATCTATGCTGATGGCGGGTAGGAAAGATTGTCTATGGTGGTTAAAGGATAGCAGCTTTGTTTTGGAAGCATTAAATTTACCAGCCATTTCTTACCAGGTCCACCACTCACTGACTGGAGGTTCTTTTCAAGAGCAGCAGCAAGTTTTGTTTTATCAGCATCGGCGGATTTCTTAATGAGTAAGATGGTGTCGTCAGCGTAGATGCCTACTTAGGATCTGATTACACCAGGGAGATCATTGATTAAAATCAGAAAAAGCGTAGGAACTAGGATAGAACCTTGAGGGGCACTCACATTTGTATGATAGGATCTAGAAGCATCCCCGTTCAATATGAACTTCATTATACGATTCAATAGGAACGATTTGATTACGTCAAACGTGCATCCAGGTATGCCATAGCCCTGTAGCTTGTGCAGAAGGTCAGCATGCCACACTCTGTTAAATGCTTTGGGGATATCGAGAGCAACAGCTCAAGCTTCGCTGTTCTTATCAAGAATATATACTTAGTGATGGTCATTAGCATTTCAGCAGTAGACCTGGCAAAGCAGAAGCTATACTATCGGAGAATAGGCAATGGGCTATGAGATGTTTAATCACTTTAGCATTGATAATGGCCTCAAACACTTAGCCAAAAAAATTGGTAGTAGGCTGATAGGGTGATAATTGGAGGGGTCTGAGAGTTCTCGCAAGTTCTTAAAAACAAGAACCACAGAAGAGGACTTCCAGCAGGCAGGAAAGCAAGAAACAGATGTAGTAGTAGAGTTTGGAGAGGACAGAGGAGAGTTCAGGAGCACACTTCTTTAAGACAATGACGGGAATTTGGTCACCTGTGTTCACCTTATTGTGGTCAAGTTTTGAAATTGTTAGAGACCAGTGAAGGTTATTGTAAATGTCGCTCAATTGAGCCTCAGTTTCAGGTGAGAAGTAGGATATGGATACTCCAGATGAATTAAGTAAAGAGTTGGAGGAGAATCTGTGAGCTAAGCACTTGGTCTTGTCCGTTATAGCTTTGAGGACTTCATATTTATTTATTAAAGGAGGGATGAAAGGTTTGCTGCTGATTAACACATTTTTGCAGAGCTACCAGTAGTCTTTGGAACTGAACTTGCAGGCTGCTAAACACTGTTTCATTCTGTCAGCAAATAACAACTGGGTGTCATTGAGGAGACCTTACACTCATTACAAGTAGAGGCAAAAAGGTACCTATTATGGTCAGGCGCGTGACTACAATAAAACTGGAAGAAGTGATTCCGATGAGCTATGGCAGCGAAGCAAGCGGGGAGCACCGAGGGAGGGAATGGGGTTTAAGATGCAACTTTCTGGCTGGGATGAAAGCATCGATGCCAGCTTTCACCCAGGAGGAGACCTCAGAAGCACAGTCTTAAACAGACTAAACACTTTTTTCTTAGGGTTGTTGCACAGAAAATTTTAGAGTGCCTCTCAGTGTGCCCTTTGATAGCAGCAAGAGATTCTGCTGGTTGAAGATTCTCTGGGGAAGAGGAGTGGAGAGAGATATTAACAGAAACCACAGCATGATCAGAGTTGCCAAGAGGGCAAAGCTGCATGGCATAGCAGGAGTCAGGAATAGAAGTGAAGCAGAGATCTAGCCGAGAAGCTTGTCTTTCAGTCATGCTGGGGAAATGTGTAGGGAAAGTTTACCACTTGCATGAGAGACTGGGTGATTGCAAAGTTTTTGATGTGGATGCCAACAAGATCAGTGACAGTTTTTTAGCCACTTGGCATGGTGGGCATTAAAGTCACGGAACACACATATATTCGCAACTGGGCAAGAAGCAATGGCCTGATCTATATTATCAGAGATACTGTCCAGCAAGGAACAGTTGGGAGAGGAAGGGGAGCAGTAGAGAAAGAAAAGATAGCTGAGTTTAGTAGAGAGAGATATTGAGTGGTCAGGAGATTCAAGAGAAACCAATTAGAGTGATATGTTTGCTGACAAATTCTCAGGCCATGCATATGGATGCTGGAGACTTTCCTAAAGAGGGGAAGGTAATCTGAGATCATGAAATCAGAGGAGGGAATTGTGGAGTTCAGTTTAGTTTCACAGGGAGCTAGGATGTATGGGGACCTTTCATGGAAGAAAGATTCCACACTGCGAAAGTTGGTACGCATACCATAGATGTTAGTGAAAGAAATGTTAAGGGGTTTAGGTTTTTTTTTTTTGTGAGGCTGGTTTAGCATTGTATTTGTAGTTGTGAGTATTCATTTTGTTATTTTTAGAAAGGAGAGGCCTTGAGTGGTCATCAACTGCAACGTGTTGAAAAGAAACTGGCACAGACTGTAGCAAAGTGTGGCCTCAGGGTTGGCCATTAGAGGGACTTGCAGAGACAGCTATCCATGTTCGTCATGGCACTACAAGCACCTCAATATTATGCAACTGTTGATCAGAGCAACCGCTCAAGACGCTATGCAAGATTTAGGGCTCCTAACTACCAGTTTGGAAGTAGCAAGCAAAAAACTGCCAACTTGAAGAACCATTGCCACCATCCACCCACATCATAAAAAAGTTACAAAATTTTCACTATTGAGGCCTAAGTAAAAAAAAAACAATTGATCTTTTACTCCTGATCAATAGAAGGGGTGGAGTATGACCCAGGTGATAGTAGGGTCTGTCTTCTCCAATTTAAAAAGAATAAATAAATGATAATAAAACATAAAATAAAGGATATAGGTGAGCTTAGTAAATAGTAAAAACTATTAAGACCAGGATTTAGTTATTTTTCTATCACAGGCAGTGTAGTATATATTGGGGACATGCCATTTAGGTGGGCAAGGTAGGCAGTGCCTACAAAATAGATCAACAACTACATTTTTCTTCTGTAGCACAATATGCACCTAATTCAACATAATAATTCTCTGGTTATTATGCATAAAATGCAAAATATACCTACCCTGAGTAATTACTCATAGCACATGCCTTTTATATATATATATATATATATATATATATATATATATTAATCATATCACCCCAAGCAAGGCGGTAATGCCACTGAAGCGCAGGGGGCTACGTAAGAGTGAAGAGATTGGAAAAGAGAAAGCCTGAAACCACATCCTAAACAAGGAACAAAGGATGAGCTACTTCACCTGTTCAATAGACGTGGGTGGAGTGTGAACTGGGCGATAGTTTAGTCTATCTACTCCAATTATATATATATATATATATATATATATAATGAGATTGTGATGCTCTCTGGAATTTTATTAATTTCACACAAGCTTTCAATTCTGTTTGGAATCCTCTTCAAGGAAAGGAACCAGTGGCAAAAATCTGCTTCACAATTTGCCTCTGTGTGTTAGGCATCTTATCATAAGCCTTCTTTTAATTTTGATTTTTTTTTTTCTGTTCTGTTTTATACGTTCTAATTGGTTTCTTTTAATTTTTAGTTAAGTAATTCTTGTAACTTCTAAAGATTGAGTGCACTTGACATGTGCTTTGTGTGTCACATGATTAAATTATCATTGTACTTGTCAAACAAATTATGTAGAACCCAATTTTATATATAATATTTGCAAACTTGAACAGACATTATTATATTGCAGTAATTTTTAATTTCTGGTCATCAATAATTAAACAATTTTTCTGACTGAGATCCTATTTTAGTCTTGTTTTTAGTATTTGAAAAGATAGCTATGGAGGAAAATCTGCTTCATTGTGCATAGTAGGTAAGGTTCAACATTGGTCTACTAGAGAAAGCTCTTTCAGAATGTAGCTCTAAATAAATGTACTTGGGTTTTATAAGGTTTATTCAGCTAAGTTACAAATACAGCCCAGGAAAGAAAACAACTATTAAGTTTTTAATAGTTCTTTCTTTCAGTAATTTCATAATTATATAAAACAGGTGGGATAATATGGTATTACAGTCTTTACTTGTTCTGTTTAGTATGCAATACCTTTATATAAGAGAGGGGGGTTGGAAATTTATAGACCCGACCACTTCCAAAATCTGATCAAGTGATCAAACCTCAGAATTTTTATTTATTTTTTAAGACTTATTGCTATATTAGTGCCAAATACTTTATTCTTACAGTAATTGGTCAAATAAGCAGATTTGTCCATTGTGTTGTGCATCACATTCAGATTATGATTTACTCATTTCTTACTAGCTCCTTAGATAATTTTGAAAAACCCAAATGTTTAACTCTGGTCAATTTCCATGAGTAATTTTAGGTATTAATCATATTTTCCTTATATATAATTTTATTTTATTTTTATGGTATGATGAAGTTGAAATTCTACTCTAGTTTATTGTGTTTGATAATGGGCACCTTGACATGGTGTAATGGTTAGCAAGCTTGTCTTGCTAGAATCTATTACAACTGAGTAGTGAGTTTGATAACCACTGGGTACCCCCATACTTTTGGCCTAGTGCCACATCTAAGCGGCACTTATAAAATCAACTATTGTTTGCTAATGCCTGTAAGAAAGACATAAATCCACCACCTTCTCTCCAGCAATATGTATTAAATAGCAAGATAAACTGGATGCATGCATAAATTGTGAATTACTCTGAATTTCAGACTGTAAGGGCAAACAGGAAACTGCTTCACTCTACTCACTAAGAATATTTGGAAATTCACAGATATTAAAAGAAATAGGAACCTGAAGAGCCATGGTAACCTAAATCTTGAAAGAGGACATAGCATTTTGAAAAAAGACTGGCATCATACATATTTTTCTCTTCTATTGTTGAAGGCCAGCCTAGGTTAAAGGCACTTTCAACATCCAAACACCCACCTGTCTCCTAGATCAGGAAAACTGAAGGGCAAAACTGTACAAGAGTAGGTTCTTTTAAGTGTTACCTGATACTTTTTTTTTTTTTTAATTTTTCTTCAAATCCTGTTTACTGCTCACAATGGCCAAATCTTATGAGATATTAACCAAGCCCTCATAACAAAGAATTACGACATTTGTCTGAATAATTTATGTAATACTTGAAAATACTTCCTTAAAACTTTGGATTTGCCCTTATTAAAATCTACGAAATATTTTTTTTATTTATGATTGAATTTTCTTTTCTTTTCTAAATATGAATAAATATGTTCACCTATTATCTATTCACATTTCTCCTCAGTCTTTTGAACTAGAATAAAGGTTTATCCCTTTGTTTCCTGTTTAGGATTAGGTCCCTTGTTTGTTCTAAAACATTGTCTTTCTTTCTTTTTTACTTCTGGTGGCCCTCTTGCTTTTTGGTGGTATTATTTCTGTTTGGGTTGGTGTTTCTTACTCTGCACAGTCTTCCTTGAGTGACTTTTTGGCTTTATATAGGGTGAACATCATTGATTTTATATATATATATATATATATATATATATATATATATTCCATTATATAAGCATGTCTGCAAAAAATATTAAACCTGGATGTGTTACTTGATTGCCCTGAAATTGGAGAGCTTAGCTTCTTTATGAAAAGCTGAGTGGGTCTTATTTCATTTTGCCACTCATTTTTCACCTGCTCACTTGCATTTGTTAATCTCTTGTGTTAATAACTTAATCCAAAGCTGATAATTTCAGGTCTAATTAATCTGCTGCTCAATTGGCTACTTGCTACTTTTGATCTGTTCTCAGTGTTTTAGGATTTATTTTGCCTTTCTTTTATCCTACAATACCTCATAATGATTTGTCAATAAACTTTGTTACTTTTAGTGCATTCTAAGTTGCATATCAGTAGCTAGAGTACTAGGCTAGAAAAGTCAGTCCATTTTCTTTTTGTAGAAACTCATTAAGCCCTTTTCACATTGCGATCACCATCTGTGTCATTTATTTCTTTATGGCCACAGAACTCAGTGGAAGCCAACTATGTTTTGTCTTGAGTTTACATGAAAAGTTGAACAACTGATTACTGCAGTGAGTCACTGGTTTTATTGAACCCAACTGACAATGTGTTTCTTGTGTATGTGTGTGTATGTGTGTGTCTTTTTTCTTTTCTTTTTTTAAGGTATGCTGTATTTATTAGGAGAGTGCTCAATATCAGGAATAGAGCATATTTAAATATAAACGTATTTTTATTTAATAGCCTCAAGAATCATTTGGTATATAACTGTTACCAGCTACCCAGTCGCTATTAGGATGATACAATACATCTGGCTACACAACGCACCATTAAAAAGCATAAAAATAATCTGGGCCAACACAAATCACACATAGCCTGAATATTGTGTTCAAACATAAAACACTGTTGCTGCTTGATATTGACTTCAGTATCCACTCCCTTTTTGTTTTTAGTTATATATAAATAGTGAAGGTTATCTTTTGGCAAAAAAGAATAAAAATATGCATGTCAATTGAATGAAAATTGGAGCCAGTTGGAAAGTTTTGCGCACAATTGTATAGTATTTCTCAGTGCTATATTAACATAACATTATGAACAAGGCTTTTTTTTTTTTTTTTTTTTTTTTTTTTTAATGAATAAAGAATGAACCATGAAATTTCTTATGATTTTTGGACTATAAATTCATTAACTTCAGGTGGGCAGGAGTAATATTCCTGTTAAACTTTCTGTTTATTTAACAATAAAAGGAGTAGATAGTTTTAAAACTCTTTCCCCATCTTTTGAACATGAGTAAAGGTTTATCCTTTATTTCCAGTTCCTTCTTTGTCATTCTTTTTTCAATCCCAGTAACTCTTTGTATCCTACTGGTGTCTTGCTTGTGGTGAAATGATATATATAAAAATTTATTTATTTATCTATTTTTAATATAACAAAAGACACCCTTAATTCATTTCTTTGAAAAAGTATATTGATATGTTTTCTCCCACCAAAGTTATTGTGTTGATTTTATTTCTTAAGGTAACCTGCTACCCTTTGACTGGAACAAGTGATTTATAAATCAGAATGCTTGAAAAAATGTTATTTTAAAGTGATTGCGTGTCTTTTCCTAAAACACATGCAAAAATTGTAAAATTGTGCATTAGGCTTAAGTTCATTTCCCATATTTAAAATTAATCTGATAGATGAATTAGAGATCTGGCGAGTTTTGATACATTCTGTTTTCTGGTTGTTTTAACAGGCAAAATCATTCATTACTAAAGACCTTGAACAACATTCCATGTGGAAAAGAATATATGTGAGAAATCAATTGACCTCTGAAAGTTAGAACCTGGGGAAACCTGGGAAAAAAATCACATCTTATTTATTTATTTATTCAGCTGCTGCATTCTGCACCACTGTGGTCACCATTTTTTTTCTTTTTGTAATTGTGGTTCATGGTGACATTCAAGGCAAAATAGTGCAATGAGCTGCCGGTTCCTTTTGCACTGAGGTTACCTCATCTCTCTCAGAAGTTCCTTCACCCACTGGTAAAGATGTTGACTGAGGTGCAGCTCTTACACCCAAGCTGGTGACTGGCTCATGGGCATTTGACAAATGTGGGTTGGGTAGAGACATTGCTCTTCACCAATTGGGTTGGGAAATCCTTCTGAATGCCTTCACACAGTTTAACTGGTAGGTTGATGTTGTTAACTGGGGTTTGGCCATTGCAGTGCCCATGTGATGACTTGGAGCCACGTGTGAGAGTTGGATGTAGGTTGTGGGCCAGTACAATTCTGCATCTCAATTCACCTGAGTAAAGCAGGTTTGACCAATTTGCTGCAGAGGTACTACCACTGACAATATACTCATAAGCATATATTATTTATTTATTTATTTTTTTTATGCAGTGGATGTTAGAATAAACAATTTGTCAAATGTACCACTTACTACTAATACTACTATTACTACTTTAAATGACATCCTATTGTGAAGTAAAATAAGAAAAAATCTGTTAGAGATTAAATCTGATTGAAGAATCAATGATTCTATCCTTCAAAGCATAAAATTTAAAAAAGAGAGTGCCTATGGAAGGTGAAAAATTGAACCTGTGAAAATTTCTTTACTATTCTAAGTCATTGTTGTGAATGACGTTGATCTGATCAGTTTGCGCCACAATTTCTTCTCTGTATGTTGCTGTTTTGGGTGGTGGGTAGTAATGAGAAACAACCTAGTGGTGGTCGGCTACACCTGAGTTTGCTATAGAATGGATTCTTGCAGTAATAAAAACATAAAAAGTTCAAACATTTCTTGAAAGTCGAAATAGTTCATCCTCTTGAAAATTATATAAAACCTTTATTATTGTAGAGTATTTGAATGCTTTACTACTGATCTCGGAACCAACTGTATATAACTTGATTTTTGTTTTTTGCATGTGAAAGTCTCTCAAGGTTAAATCAATCTAGAGCTTATAGCTGCCCATAATCTTTACTTCTCAGACAGATAAAGTTTTTCTCATTTTTGATGGCTTTGGCTTCATGCCCACTGGGTCAACAGCACCATATCACTTTACTAATAGAGCTTTTCAATTTGAGTGCAACAGTGCTTGTACAATTCACCGAGCAGCTTGTATTTGCTCTTTGCACGTTTGTCATTGAAACTTTGTTGAGGAAGCATCTGATAGATATCAGTTGTGGTTTCAAGTTTCAGTCTATAAAACTTGTTTTTTTTTTGTTTTTTTTTTTGTTTCCTCTCTCCCCCACTTTAAGTGAGGCAGTAAAGCCATGGAGATACAAGAGGTTACTATGTTCTAGAGAATATGTGAAAAAGAAAACATTAAATAAGAAAACAAAAGAACAAGAACTAAGACAAAAGATAATGATTGATGTAGCATTTAAATTTTTATGATCAAAATTAATTAGAAAGCAAAACACCAGAAGATTTCCATATGTGAGAAGTGCAAGAAAAGAAACTGTTAACATAGAACATCTGATTACATCTAGCCATTTCAACTGTAAAATGATGGGACCTTGCCACTGTTTAAATTCATAAAGTCTAGATATCATGGAGGAAAGTTCATCAGAACAATTACCATGAAAATATTTATAGAAATACCATAGAGAAAATATGGCAGTTGGAAAGTGAATGAAACTGAGATTCCATGTCAAAGTCAATAACATTGCAGATTCTTCATTTTATTTTATCAAGAATCTCTATAGCAGGAGCATCAAACTGGAACTGGTACCAATATTCAATGCATGAATGAATAGTACATTTATAAATGTGGAAGATAGATTCTAATAAAAAAAAAAAAATTCTATGCCACAACACAGTGATCCATTTTTCCTAGCAGCAGACCTAGGAATAGATTTAATATAAACTTTCCACTTCATGTCAACAGACAATGTTAGCCTGAGAAGGTGCAGTAAGTCACTTTCTTGGAAGTTTATAATTAATGCTAATAAAATTCAAATACATTTTCTCTGAAATGATTAAAAGAGAGCAATTTCATATTAGAGGCATTAAAATTAACAAGCCACTTCTTTCCCCAGTTGACAAAAGATTGCAGAGTTTTTTTTGTTTTTGCTTTTTTTATAGATCAGCTTGAACAGATCAGGCTTACCATTAAGCTGTAAAAAATAATTTCTTCATTGACCAGTCTCTGAAAGTTATAGTTTCTATGCAAGCCAAAAAATAAATATAAAAAGATCTGCATAGAAGATTTTCTAAGATAATAAAATGAAATAGCAATATCTAACAAATAACTTTCTCTCTCTTCCTCTAAAATAAGATAAGGATGAGAAACAGAAATTTTATTTGCTGAAAGATCTTAGTTTAAACACAGATATGGCAAACTGAAAGATTTTTGGCAGACTTCAACATATATTTGGTGAGTGTCAGTCACTTTATAGGAATTAAGGGGCATGACTCAACCTATTAAATAATTTTTTCTTACAATATTGTAGATTCTTTGGATTGTATCTATGACTTTTTTTTCAAGAAAAGTACAAGTTTGCATTCTGTTTTTAATCCCTATAGTACCTGTTATCAGTTGAGTGTCTGTATTTTCATAAAATGGCTTGGAGCATAGGTTTCAATGCAATATGCTTTAAACTCTTAAAAACTGGCTTACTTTTCATAATTTAATTTTATTTAATATGCACTCAATTGCATATTAAATAATTAAAAAAAAAATATTTACAAAGATGCATCAAGACACTATCAAGATATATAGATATTACTAGCAATAATATAAAATAAACATCTCTTGGCTGACAGGACTGGTATACCAAAAATTTACAAAGTCTTCAATTGTTAGAATGACAGTGGAAAAGATTTCATGTCATGTGTTTTGGCCTCTAAATTTTTTTTGTTTTTTGTCTTTCAATTACTTAATTTCTATATGTTAAAATATTTACTTTTAGAAGAAAAAATATAAATTTTAATATTAAACAATGTGACCACATATGTAGTCACATTAATGTAAAAATAACTTATGGTACCCTATCTACATTGGAATGAACTCTTCCTCCTTCATAAATACTAACTTGTGAGACTTTCTAGAAGGAGGCAGTTGAGATGCAGTCTATCTGCTGACTAATAACTCTTATTTTGTATTCTTGTTCTGTTATTTCAATACACTGGTTCAACCTACCTACCTTTTTGTGTCTTTCTTTCTGGCCCTAACAGGCCACAACAATAACTTTAGTATGAAGCCCTAAAAGATGAAACCTTTAAAAAAAAAAGTGTTTTCCACTTTGTCATAAATTTTCCTAGTATATTTTTCCATATGCTAACAGGTTAGAAGAATTCATATAAGCATCTTCATTCTTGCCAGTTGCTGCTGATTTGCTGTTATAATTTACAAAATATTTATTCAAAATTTCAATAGATAAGCTGTAGGCAAGTGGTCAAGTTTCAGGCTTTTATGGAGTAAAGAATGATACAAGGTCAGTTTTGTTAACACTTGGTGATTAACAATTATTACTTTCTGTCTATGCACTTAGGTTAATGTTGTAGGTATCACCATATGGTTTTAAAAATGATGTTGCAAAACTCAAGGGACTGACTAAACAAGTTTGGCAACAGTGTTTTTCTTTGTTTAATATTGATTCTTTTACTCATTTTTTTTTTATCTAGAAACACACCAGCAAAATTTCCTTGCATTTTTGTTTCTTATCTGAGTAGACTCTCAAGCATTGTTTGCTCGTATTACATTTGAGTTACCCATTTGTTTGTGACATGTTAGTCTCTGTAAATATGTCATATTAGCTTGTCTCTGACAGGTTTGGATGAAATGATGATACATGTTGACCAATAAACAATATTATGTCATTTCACATTTATCTTGTTGATTCTCTTTCACTAGCAAATGATTTTTGTGGGATTTGAAAAGGTAATAAAAAAAACAAATGTATATCTGTGTTTGTCAGAAGTGGAATTCCATTTTCAAATAGTCTTGAATTTGCTATTCTCAAACCAATCACTGCAAAGAATTCTTTCCCCATTGATCAAAATAATTTAGCAAGTTCTCTGATCATGAATTTTGATATCTGGAAGCAACTTGTTTTTATTTTTGACTTTATTTCTTTTTTTCGCTTAATCTTTTCGTTTTTGTTTTCGCTTTCTCTCAAAATTCGTTCTGCGCAAGTAAAGCAATAAGCCACTAATATAGAAGTGGTTATTGAGTGTTAGAAAATGTTAAAAGACAAAAACACACTATTAAGAGGGGAGAACAAGAATAAGAATTAAGACTATATAGCAAATGACATTGCATTTAAATTTTTGAAGATCAATGTTGACTGGAAAGCAAGAAGCTGGAAGTCAGGTTATAACCACTTGACTGTATCATGTTCATATATGAACACTGTTACTTTTTAACTGTCCTAT
Source organism: Ascarosepion bandense (assembly GCA_037127315.1). NCBI lineage: Eukaryota > Metazoa > Mollusca > Cephalopoda > Sepiida > Sepiidae > Ascarosepion > Ascarosepion bandense. Next base: position 10,015,938 of record JBBBDQ010000548.1, on the reverse strand, counting down.
AGTTGCTTTAGTTTACTATTGTCTTATACTTGCTTTATCTTGTATTACCTTTTACACTTGTTGTATTATTTTGCTCTGTTATTTTTATTATTATTGGGAATTTTATCAATTCTACTCAAAATTATTCAGCATTAGCACAGGTTTATTTAAAAAAAAAATTTTTTTTTAAAAACTATAACCCCCCCCCCCCTCAATCTGATCACCTACAAGTGAGAAAGGTGAGGAAAACTGTTGATAACGCTTAGCATTACATTTAAATTTTTGGTGTTGTCTATTTTAACTGAACAGTGGATTGATTCTTAGAGTAATTTGTATTTAGTTGGCTTTTATTCATTTTGTAAGCTGTGGATATAAATATTTGAGGATTGTTTGTGCAGTTTCTTCTCTCACACCATTTCTCTTTCTCTGCACTGAATCATTTCTCTTGATAATACTTATATTAATAGTGTTTATGTTGTTAACTAGGCTGTTGTGACTCTTAGTATTTAATAACCCTTGATGCAAATCATACTCATACTATTAGGAATAATTATTGTAGGATGATTATAGTGTCGACACTTGTACTTGGACTTAAAATTGGTCAATATTGATTTCTCTTTGGAGGCTCTTATGAACTCTGCTCTTTATCTAGATGGGAAAGTTGGAAACGCATGTAATGCCCCATCTTTTTTCCCTTCTGATTTCCTTAGTTTTTTTTTTTTTTTTTTTTTTCACCCCAAGCAAGGCAGTACCACCACTGATGTGCAGTGGGCTACATAAGAGTAAAAGTTTTAGACAGGAGGAGAGTGAAGAGAAAGATCGCCCAGTTTCAGGGTGTGTCAGAGAAAGGGCAAGAGAAAGCTGGGAACACAGGTGTAAAAACAGTTGCGAAGGTAGAGAGAAAGGAAAAGAACAATATATACAGGCTGATGTAGAAAAAAACTGGAGTCAAGTGGATAAGAGATGGGTATTGACCTTGCATTTAAATTCCTGGAGGTTGTAGCCGTCAGGAAATCTAGTATATGGAAAGGAATTCCAAAGGCGGGAAGAGAGAGAAAAGAAGCTGCTGGAGTAGAATTGTCGACTGCATTTGGTAGATCAAACTGTAAATGGGTGGGACCTTGTTGCCAGTCTGGTTGCACAAGTAAGTTCATGTGGCAGAGGCTCCAGTGACTTAAGTTTGTCAGAGCAGAAGCCATGGAAATATATTTAATGTTTGGTTACCAGTAGAAGATTTTCCTATTTGTACTGAAGAAGTCTTCTTGCTATGCATATTTGTAAAAAATTACAGAAACATGTTTGTTGGTGGGTTGATTTGTATAGATAGATATTGATTTCATATTTGGAAACAGCATACACTTTGAACCCCCTTACCATACAATCTACCTTGTAAATATCAGTTCTCAATATTTCAAGCTGCCATAAGCCACCACATGTATACTCTGCCATAAGATGAATACAAGAAATTGCACAAACAGTGAAACTTTCAGGGCCAATATTTACAGAATGGGTTTGAACCTGTTGAATGCTAAAGAGACAAAAGAATATTCTTTTCGTGTTAATAATTGGTAAAAGTTCTTATTGGAATTGCAGATTTTAAATACAACTATCTCCTGTTGATTTTCCTGTAGCTAGTGTTAATTTCAATTAAGAGAATAAATGGGAAGTAACTGCTAAAAAGAAAAAAAGAAATCTCCCTTCCCCAAATTTATACAAATTCTACAGATGCATGCTGGGATTTTTTTTTTTTTTCAATAAAAATGAGCAAGTCTCTGTCTTAGCCACACATTTTTTTCATTTTTACCTGGAAGTCAGAAGGCTACAACCACTTGACTGTATCATGTTCACATATGAACACTGTTACTTTTTTTATAAAGTTGCTTTAGTTTACTATTGTCTTATAGTGGCTTATCTTGTTTTACCTTGTACAGTTTTTGTATTATTTTGCTCTGTTATTTTTATTGTTATTGGGAACTTTATCAATTCCACTCAAAATTATTCAACATTAGCCCGGGTTTATTTAAAAAATAGAAATAAAAAAAACTTTCTAACCCACCCCCCTCTCCATCTGATCACCTTTCTATATCAATATGTATTACCTCGAACATCATGGATAAATTTTCCTTTTACTTCTAAATACCCTAAATATTTTCCTTAAAGGCTATAATTTTTGTTAAATATGATTTTTCTCAAGTTGATGATTTAATTCTGAAAACTGCTAAATCTGTCTTGTGATATTGGTTACCTTGTTATTAAACTTTGAAAGTCTCTAAAATAATATTTCATAGCCAATGATTTAAGATTTATGGTAGTTAAATGTTTTTTGTGTTTATTAGTCAGTCATGACTTTTCTTGTCTGTACTTGCTTATCTACCTCTCTACTTATCAAGCATTTCAAGTGAAATAAAAACAGCTTTTTTACCTGTAGGATAAAGCAAGTTTTGAAGTGGGGGATGATAGAAAATATGGTATCTTTTCCTACTTAGTTAGTTTTCATGAAATTGACTGATTGATCCTTCATTGCCGATTAAACCCCCCCCCCCCCACAATGCTCTTTCATTAACACTAAATTTTTGTGTTCTAGTCAGTAGTAGTATAATTTTGGCATTTTTTGGCAGGGGCTTTTATTTTGTTTTAAACTTAAATCTTTAAGGGAACATAATAGCTGTTATGTTTGTTTTGACAAACTGGTCAGAATTGGACAGTTACAGTTCATTTAAACAAAAGAAAAATATGAATTGGTGTTTATTTTTGTATCTGTTACATGCTTAAAAATTTTGATTGATTATCTTAACTTTGTACTCCAGACAGTTGTTCCTTATTAACAAGTTGATCTTTGCCGTATATTGAGTAAAAGGGCAAGCTGTGTCTGATTATGTCTAGATTTATAAGTATGCACATTTATCATAAAATTTTTCTGTTCATGAATTCAGTTTTGATAGATTGTTGATCAATTAGATACCCCCAACAATTGGCTAAAAAAGTAGATACTGGATAAAAAAAAGGAATTGTCAAAACCTTTGTGTTAAGCTGAAAGATCCATATATATATATATATATATATATATATATATATATATATAAAATCAATTAAATCTGTTGCAAAATATCCAGAAAGTTTTTTGCATTGCTTAATTTTTATGGTCGTTGGTGAATTTAAAACATCAAATATTTGGGGGTTAAACAGGATTGCCAGTAGCAAAAAATTTACTCTGGATTGTAAAATAAAAAATGCAATAAAACTAGGTACCTCCAAAGATACACTAAAATATTGGTATACAACAAAAATAAGTGTACAAAACTTTAAAAAGTTTCTTCAAAATATTTTAAGGGGAAAATCCAAAGGATTTCCTGATTAAATATGTTTTAATCCTTTTTAGAACCTTAGAAATTTACTTTTTAGCATCATCTGGTGACACTAAATGACAGGGTACCCCAACAGAGATTTAAAACAAAAACAAAGGATAGCAATTTAGTCGTTTAAAACAACAAAAACACAAATGTTAGATGGTGAAGCTAAGAAAGTTATTTTTTTTTTGTTTTGTTAATTTCTGTTTATTATATAGTAAATCTATAATCAATTTTATGAAATTTGAAAGAATTCAGTAGAGCTTAATATTTATGTATGTGTTAATGCATTTTTTTTTATACAAATGTCCATGCATAACATTATCAGAAAATAAGAGGTACGATTAATAAATTTAAAATTTATTTCCTAAGATTTTCTCAGCAAGTATCTTTGTAAGTAAAGCTAAAGTATCCAATATTCAATAAAATATTAGATGGCTTAAAATTTTTCTTAAATTTTAAAGATTACTGTATAGCTAAAAAAAAAAAAAAAAAATGTGTTCAAATAATTTGTCAGTTCTATTCCCCTTAGTTAAAATTTCACAAACAGACCACTCAACATTCCAGAAAAACAATCCCTCCAAGCTATATTTTAAGTTAAAAGTAATTTTTTCTTCAATTCAGATTAATTCAACTTTAAATTAACATATTTTTTTTTTGTTTTTGTTAAAAGGTTAAAAAAAAAATAAAAATAAATTTTTTTTGACAAATTTGTATAAATTTATAGATTTTACTCATAAGAGAAAAAGCATATACTAATCAATTTAAATTTGGTTTGAAATATGCCAAAGTATTTTTACTTGTTGGGAATACTAAATTTAAGATATCAGCTTAGAATCAAAATTAAGCTTCATATTTTTTTTTTTTATAAATGCATTTTAAACTTATATTTTTGTTTGTTTCTCTCTTTTGTGAAAGTACCTACATCTGGTATTTTTTTTTTTTTTAATCATTTTCTCAACAACACAATCTAAAATCTTTATAAAACTGAATTTGGACTTTATTTTTTTCTTTTCTATGGTCATCAGAATTTGTCCTAACAGTAATCTGCAATACTTAAAAACAATTACCCTTTCCTCTAGTTCACAGATGATGTTCAAATGTATCCTTTTCATTTGCATGTCAGTCTGCTCCAAAGTGGTTCAGGTATTTTTGCATATCTTGAGAACTGGATGCATATCTTTAATGCTAACTTAGTAACCAATCAGATGACCTTATTGCATATTCATGAACACATTTACCTTCCATAGAATTTCTCAGTTGGCAATAAGAGGCCACCGTGTGAGATTGTTTACTTTGTCATGTTCACAACAAATGTGCATCAAATTTTGATTGAAACTTAAACACTTGAAAGCTTTCAAGGATGATTCAATGGGCAAAGCCCAGAATTTTTCTCTCTTTCTCTCTCAACACTTCAAATTTTTCCAGGAATCCATTTAAAGCAATTAACATTCAATAAGTAGAAAATGCAAGCAAACTGACTGCATGTCAGTCAGTTAAGTGCCATACGTGATACACACTTGGGCGATCATGTCTCAAAAGGAACATGGCTGGCTGGGCAGAAGATTAGTAGGTTGCCATTACTTTCTGCAGTAGACTGGTTGCCAGCTAAGACTATACAACCCGAACTGTCCTATTATTTAACCCATAACAGGAAGGAAGAGACAGATTAATAGCTTTCCCAAAGGTATTTGTGCATAAGTGAATGCAAGGAATTCAACTGGAATTTGAACTTGGCTCCCTGACTTGTCGTTCTGAACTGATATCCACTGCACCACAACACACAAATATCCTTGGGAAAGGTATTAATGCGTCTCTTCCCTAACAGGACAGATTGGGTTCTATAGCCTTGGCTGGCAACCAGTCTACTGCAGAAAGTAATGGCAACCTACTGTGGGATAACCTTCTGCCCAGTCAGTCATGTCTCTATCGAGATATCACCCAAGCGTGTATCAGGTATGGCTCTTAACTGACTGACTGCAAGCTGCAATTAGGAGATTTCAGAAAATGCCAGGAAAGTATATTCATTTTGAAGATTTTGTGTGCCCAATCTTTATATGTGCACATGTGCACGCACACACACACACACACACACACAAACAAACAAACAAAAGGTAAACTAAGGCGACATGTTTTGTACTCTGGTGGACCTTATCAAGGATGAAACTTGTTGGCTAAGATAAGTTTTCCTTTTGTCTTTATTCATGTGTTTTTACAGGTTTACTGAATTTTAATGTTTTGTTTTAATTTTTATTTATTTTAAATATCACATCCATCATACTTTTTCTAAATTTAAAATTGTTTTTGAAAGGAAAAATTTCAGATTATCATCAGCCACCTGCTTAATTTAAATCTCAAAGACTTACTGTTTTCTATTGGGATAATTATGAGGTCACAAGGCAGGTATTGTGAAGGTCTAGTCTTTTTCTATTATGTGTCCTTTTCAGACATAGACGATTATGGCTCTCGACAACTTCCTGTCTCTTGTGGCTTTAAACTACATTTGACTTTTTACTATCTCTTTCTGTCCCTGCTCTTCAATCCACTCAAACTTGTTGGCTTGTTTACTTAATTTTTCATCTCCCTGGACCCCTTTCTACTACCCTCAGATGACTGACTTATTAATATAAAGTAGTAGTAGTAGTTGTAATAAAAAAAGCAAATGCTGAAAAATTCTCAGCCTGGCATACTTTTCAAAACCAGTATTTTAATAGCCACATATTAGAGTATTGATTTTATTTTATTTATTTATTCTTTAATTTACTTTTTATTTTTTCAAAGTGGGTTGGTTCAGCAAAGAACAAAGAAAAATATGCCTATTGTTTGTTTCAGCTGTGGTAGCTTTCCTACACAGTATCACTATTGAGTTTGAATTTATGGTGGAGAAACATTTTATCATCACTGATGTTTGTCTGAAGTTGATCTCTCGAATATTATTTAATAATTATTAAATAATATTCAAGAAATTGACTTCAGACACTAGTTCAGAGATGCTTAATGTCAGTACTAATCCAAGAAAGTAAGCTGTTAATATTAACAAGGATATAAAAAAATTAATGCTTTTCTGTGCATTTAAATCTTTCATATGTTATTAATGAATTAGCACATTAATTAGCTGAGCTACTTCAGTTCTTTTCTGATAAACTGAAAAAAAAATCAGGATGACTTATTAGAAAATTAAAACATGTATAAGTTAATAAAACAGATACATATTTTAACAAAAAAGCTACACTTTAAAACTAAAAAAAAAGATAAAATTCACTCTCCAAGTACAATTTTATTTTGTAAAAATGTTTTTGAAAAAAAAAAATTAAATAAGGAAATATGTAAATAATTTATGAAAATGAAATAATTGTTTATTAGAATAAAATATGTAAATTTGACAATATTTACTTACTTTTGTTTATTAGGCAATAACATTACTTAGCATCCTCCATAGTTTACCTTGATTTTCAGTTAACTATAAAAAGATATTTTTGAATTCTTAAATTTAAGTATTTTGAAAATCTAATATATTACTTCTTTTATACTTATCTATGTCGTAAATTGAAATCCTTACATTTGCCTTAATGAAGTCCATCAGAGGACAAAACATTTGGGTAAAGAATAGTGTTTCATAATATTTTTACAGTTACATTTGTTTTATTTATATCTGAACTTTTACATATATATAATTTGGATATTTAATAATAACTGTTTATTGTTTATTAAATGTAAGTGCATGCCAGCATATTCATAGAATGAATACCACAAATTCTACAGGTAAGCCAGCAACAAAATTTTTGAAATTGGTAAAATTTCAGAATTGTAAAATTATTTGGCTGTTAAATTTTGTGACCTAACAATTATTCAAATATTTTATTTTTTAGTAATTAAAAAAAAAAAAAAATTTAATTACTCTTAATTAAAACTATTACTTTCTTATTTTTAAACTTTAGAAGCAGTCTTGGCCAAAGATCACATTCCTGTGGTGTCTAACATTTATAACCAGTTTTCTTTTTTCTTTTCTTCTAATTGGCTGTCGGTTTTACTAAACTTAAACATTGATTCATTAAGACTAGCTTGCTAACTTTTGTTTTTAAAACATTTCAGCTAATCTACTTGGGAGCCATTATTGGGTGATTGTTATATAATTTTTTTTCTTCTCTTTAATTCATTTCATCCCCCCCTCAAGCAAGGCAATAATGCCACTGATGTCAAATGTTACTGAGTGTGAAAAAATTAAAACTTTAGTGAAGAGAAAAAACAATAATAGAACAAGATTCAGGAAGACAGATGGCAATTGGCATTGCGTTTAGATTTTTGAATATGGTAGGTGGCAGGGAAGCTACAAACCAGAAGAGTTTCACTTGTGAGAAATATGAGAAAAGAAACTATTAGAATAGAACTCATGGTTGCATCTAGCTATTTCAACAGTAAAAGGACCTAGCTGCCAATTGTGCTCAAGGTGCCAAGGAGGAGAGCACATATTTATAGAAAAGATATGTCATGACAATATGAAAGGGACTGAAGTTGAGATGTCAGGATTGATGACATTACAAACACTTTGTAGGGTTTTCTTGAACTCAGATACATATATCAGAAATGCCAGACTAGATATGGCAGCAGTATTTGATGCATGGACAAATGGTAGATTTTTAAATGTGCAAGATGGTTACTGGTGAGAAAAATTGTTTGGTATGACACAGGGGATCAACTTTCCTAGCATCAGACCTAGCAATTGATTAAATTGTAATTAATTTGTGTCATGGAAAACATGAGACCAGTTATGTTTAATTAATGAGTTGCTCACCTAGATGTTAGCATCAGCATAGTTGATGAAAGGCAAAATGGTTCTCTGTGATGATTTAAAAGATAAGTTTGTTATAAAGGCATTAAAATTTGAGCTATTTCTTGCTCCATTTAACTAGTGATAGATCTGCCAGTTTTATTTTGAAGTTATTGGACTGGCTGTTAAGATAGGAGTAAATAATTGTATCATCAGCATAAATACAGTTTAAAACTGATGACATCAAGATCATTGGTAAACATGAGAAACAACATAAGTCCAAGGATAAATCCTTGAAGTACCTACCACATTGATATGAACAAATCTATAAGTGTGGTTGTTCAACATGATTAAGAATGATTGGGCACACTAGTCCTTAAACTTGTGAAGACGACCAAGCCTTGTCAAATGCCTATGGGATATCTAAAATCACAGCTGAAAACTCAGTATTCTTATATAAAGCTTGAGAGACAAATTCAGTAATAATTGCTAGTTCATTAGCAGTTGACTTACTGAAACAAAAGCCTTATTGGTTATTCTGAAAGAAGGTTGTGTTAATCAATTTGCTTAGAGCCTCTTGTACTTTGACAAAAAGGAGGTAAAAGATCAATAGGATCATTTAAAAAGTCAGAAAGTTCACCAGAGTTTAAGGCAGGAACTACAGAAGAGGATTTCCACCAACCTGGAAAACAAGAAGCAGCAAGACATTTGTTATAGTTTTTGGAAATAACAAAAACTATGGCTAGAGTTATGTACGTATCACTCAGATTCTGTTCTAGGGGGAAAAAAATCAATGTATTCCTGATGAGTCAAGGAGTTGAAAGAGAATTTTCAAGCAAAGCATTTCACCATTTCACTGCTGAATTTACTACTTATAACCATAAGTTCTATGCTAATTGTTTCTTCTCTCACACGTCTTGTTTCTGGAACTCTCTTCCATTTTACTGCTTTCTGGTCAGCAATTTAAATGCAATGTTAGTTATCTTTAGTCTTTTTGAATCCTGTTCTTTCTATCTGTATTTTTTTTATTTCACTATTAATAAACCCTTATATCTTAGTGGTTTTTATTGCCATACTTGGTGAAATGATTTCAAAGAAAAAATATCATCAGCAGTAGATGACAAAACTTGAAACTGAAAAGAGGAGGGATTGACGATTTACTCATGTTCAATTCACTCTTAGAGAGTCTGTCAGTAATCTCAAAATCCAAACTTTGAGAGGCTATACGGTGTCTCATTATGTGCAGATAGAGAGAGGAACCTGTTTCACATTTCTGGAAATTTACTGAATCCAGCAAACCCAAGGAAAATCAGTGTAAAAGGTCAATGATATGAACACATCAATGGTATGAAAATTGGTCCCAGTGGATCAAGGTATAATAGTAACATTACCTTATCTCAGAAATTCAGACTAAAAGAACTTTATTTTGCTTTACAGTTTGTGTTTTTTTATGATATGCTAACAAGCAAAATCAACTGAAAATCAACTATTCCAAGCTCCATTTTTTTTTTTTTTTTTTTTAATCTTAGCACTGTCAATCTGTATGCATTTATCTCATACTTAAATGAAAGAAGTGCTTTAAAAATAAACCTGAAGAGTATATAATTTGTCTCTATCATTGTGGACTATTGTCTTCATCTTTCTTTTAATCATGTTTATTGTAATGCTCTCTGGACTTCATCAGGTGTATATGAATCTGGATAACCTACAGGGAATTCCGAACAGGTCTCTCTATTTAATTTATGAGGTTAGACTGTTCTCATTCAAACTGCTCATCCCAGAGATTGAACTCGCATTTACTATGTGACCAAATTCAATAATCAATACTTTAATTCACCAAGCTATTATTCCCCTACATAACTGGACGAGGTACCCCTAGACATTCGCAGTGGAATGAGAACAGTTTATCCACATAAAAAAAAAAAATAAAGAGATCAGTTTGGTATTCCATGTAGGCTACCCGGAAGGCACAACAGCCAAAACATTGTGATAACAACAAATATGAGGACAATAGTCTGCTTGTAAATAGAGTAAATATCTCTTCATTTCTGAAGTTCAGACAGAAATTGTATTGCTCATTTGAAAATTTTAATTGTACAATATTTTTAGATTCTATTTAATGGTCTGCAGCTTTTTATGTACTTCAACACTTAATGGCATAATTGAATTTTATTTATGGATCTCAGAAAATTTTATTGCTATAAAGAGCCTATATAAGATTGACTTTTTTAAAATTTTGTAAAGAGAAGATATATAAGTTGGTTTCTACTACTCTAACTTAGAGCTTTTGTCTCTTGCATGCTTAAATTGGTTTTCAGTTAACCCAAAGCCAATAATAGACCAAAATGAATCAGTGTAGTTCAAATGATTGGAATCATTCTATGTATTGATTTTCTTTTGTTTTTTGTTTCAGATGATTTTGTCTGTCTGTCTTCAGTGGATAGGTAGTCTCTACATAGAAAGAGACATGCATTTATATATATACATATATATATATATATATATATATATATATATATATAGTGAACAGTGAATTTGAAATTATATTCAGCTGATGAGTTTATAAGACTGAATTTTGAATCTTTATACACTTGAAAGTATAGTAGGAGTGGTGTGAAAAGAAAAACCTCATTATTTTCAAATATAAGTTCATTAAATTTTCAATATTGAGTGACAATGTGCCCTATAAGGATACTAGTTTGCAACTTCAGTTTGAATTGATTTTCTTAATTAGTGTATCTTAAATATAATTGTTTTGTGATCACTGTTTTCATCTGCTTATTTAAAATGTTGATACTACTTTACACTTATCACCATTTGTGTATTAAGAAATAATGAATTCCATTTTTAGGAGAGCTGATTAGTCATGTAAAATCTGCTAAATTATAGAGGGCCAAAATTTGCTTTCTCAATAAAATCAATTTTTATGATATTGCCATTGTTTGTAGTATTATTACCAAAAAAAAAAAAGAAAACTTGAATATTATAAATTAATGGTCAGATATATTTTCTGGTAAAAATGTGAAGTTATTTTAAGAATTTTGGCATTCTGCACATGTTAGTATTTATCCATAAAACGTGAATAGCAGAAATGTATTGATTCAAATATTTAATATTCTTATCTTTTATGTGGCATAAAAGTCAGGAAATAGATAATAAAGCAAAAGAAACTCCTTGTCAATGACCTGAAAGATAAACCTGGTAATGACAGCTACCCTGGTCAAGTGTTCAATTGATTAATTGCTTTGAGAAACCTGGACAAATGATTTTGTACTTTAGTCCTTCATTCAGTCAATAATCAATTGTATGTTTATTTTTCTTTTGTATGTGGGTGTAAAATTTCTTTGTCAGATCCCCCCCACCACACCACCACCACCACCACTGTGTATAGAAACTGTCAGTGTTTAACATTGTTAAAGCTTCTATAATACGATCACCTGGAAGATAGTTTAACACTTCTTTCTTTGTACTGTATCAACAAATAACTTTGATATTATCAATTCCAACAAAGTTAATAATTCTCCTTTCTGGTATGCTTATCATATCACATTGAAACAATGGTTCCCATATGATCAACAGTTAAGCAACATAGATGGTTGACCATGCGGTATTATATGCCAAGTGCAGTAAGCTTAGATATGCAGGTGGTGTAATGGTTCAGAATTGTTAATTGAAGAGTTGAATTTGTTATATTACAGGCAAATACTCTTGGGAAAGGTATGAATCCATCTCTTCCTCCTCCTAGCACTGAGTTAATTAGTAAAATTTGTATCATTAACTCATTATTTAAAAAAAAAAAAAAAATTAAATTTAAAAATATTTTCTGTTTTTTAAATAACCTGCAAAGGTTCAAGCTTTGCAGGTTATTTACCCTTGGCTTCAGCCAACTGATTCCACAGACAACTGTGGAATATCCTGGTTCTCTTCTGGATGGTGTTCTTGTTTAAGTTGGTAAAAGTTGCCATAATTCTTGCTTTCAGTTCATCTTTGGTGTTATAAGCAGTTTTGTTGTCCTCTCACTCAACTGCACCTCACACATCTCCTGCTTGTGTACCATGGTGCAGAGTCATGTTGCCTGTCTTAAGGTACTCCAGCAGCCTCCCTTTTGACCTAGGGCATCATTGCCTTATCAAGGCACTTGATGTAGGTTTCTGTGTTGAGTATAAGGCTTTGTAGGAGTCTTAACATCGTCATCGCTAGTGATTACTTGAACTATCTTCATAATCATCATTAGACTCATCCAATTCTGCACTGTCCTCAGATTGACACTCAAACACAGTGAAATGTTTGTATTGGAGTTTCCATCACAGATGCTAAGCAGTATAGCATGCCATTTTGAAACTTCTGGCACAATGAATTGTGGCATAGTCTTTTTCTCAGAAATAGTCACTAACTGACCCTACTATACTGAGCAGTCAACATAGACAATGCAATATATATATATATATATATATATTTCTAAAAAATCACCTGAGAATGAAGCCAACAACATAATGGGCTGGCTTTGAAACATGAAAAGAAAATTTTTGTGTAGTGATACTATGAATTTATAAAAACATTGTAACAACCATTACACTATATATATATATATATATATATATATATATATATATGCGACACTTTACCCATCGCACCCTGTATGCTAGGAATTTTTGTAAGATTTATTGGTAGGCACAATCTTGAGAACATAAAATATGAAGATAATGCTGTGTTGATGGCAGTCAGAGAGAAAACTACAAGGACTACTAGGAAAGATAGAAAAAAGGACTAATTGGCAGTAAGAGAAACAACTTATGATATAAAACATGAATTGAGGACATTGGACTTCTTTTTTTTTTTTTTTTTAAAGCAACATTTAAACACTTAAACTACTTATGTATGTCTGCTGTAATTGTGACATGGGTAGAAACTCCAAGATTTTTATAAACAGAACAAGACCACTGTTAATAACATCTTAAGTTCTTTGGCATATATTTATATGAGCAGTATATTGAATGAGTTTCAGGTTATAATCTAACTCATTATTAAAAATTTTGGAGGATATCTCATTTTATGCAGGTAAATGCGATAAAACAAATCTTTATTTATAGATATTATATATTTATAAGTATATCATTCATCCAGGCTTTGAATATTGCTGCCAGATATAGTCTGGTTTCTCTTTATATATATATATATATATATATATATATAAATAATCTGCAATGTTATTGGCTTTGATCTTGCATCTCACCTTCAGTTACTTTCCCACTGCCATAATGTAGCTTCCTTGCACCTTTTCTATAAATATTTTCTTGGTAATTGTTCTGATGAACTTTATTCTAGGGTCCCTAAACTTCAGAAATCTAAGTGTAGTACTAGATTAGGAACAAGGCCTTATCATTTCATGGTTGAAATGACTAGATATAACCGTAAGTTCTGTGCCAACAGTTTCTTTTCTTGCACTTCTCACTTTTATTTTTTAGTTTTGTTTTGTGTGTGTGTGTTTTTTCCTAATATTCTCTCGCATTTAGTATCTCCCCCTCCCCATGTCTTAGTGGCTTTATTGTCTTCCCTGGGATGAAATGATTATAAACAGAAAAAAAAAAATCAAGAAGATATATTAGATTAATAAAACATTTCATAACCTGAATAAATTATTTTTTTTTATATTAATACTGAATTTTTAAAAATTCTTTCATTCATTCATATTTTTTCCTTTTACAATAATTCTCTGAATATCTTGAAGTTGCCAACTTTGGAGGACGTGTTTTTTCTATCTATATTATTATTTTATTATTATTGTTGTTGTTTACAATAAGCTCAGGAGCCACTTAAGGTAGATGTTTACTAAATGGTTAGGAATCACAGCCCCAAAACAAGTGTTGGTTGATTATTTTCATGAAGAACCAAACTTTGACTCCAATCATCAGTACTATTCAATGTAGTTTTAAATTCATCACCAAGAATTACTTGAGAAATCAGTTTTCATGAACTTCTTTACCAACCTTAAACATTTCACTTTATACTGTCAACTTAATCCATTAGCATTTAACATGCGTAAACCCGCCCCCATAAATACCTGCTTTCAATATTCAATCCACTGTAACCTGCTCTGTATATCAATCAATTTATTACCATATATGATACACACTTGGATGATTATGTCTCTTTCAAGACATGACTGGCTAGGCAGAAGATTTTCCTGCAGTAGCTTGCTATTACTTTCTGTAGTAGACTGGTTACCAACCAAGGTTAGAGAACCTAATCTGTCTTGCTATTTAACCCATAGCTGAAGGGAGAAGAGATTGATTAATCCCTTTTCCGAGGATATTTGTGGGTAAGTGAATGAAACAAATTTGACTGGAATTTCCTCTTGGCTCTCCAATTTCTCATTCCAAGCCAATATCCATTACACCACAATGCACATTCTCCATGTATACTTTGCCATAATATGACATCATTGCAAATAATGCAGAAGTCATGCAAGCTCTGAGAATGACCACAAACATGACCACAAACAGTGAGAGTTTGAGAGCTGATATTTACAAGCATGTTGTATGCTAAGGTGCTAAATGTGTTAGTTTGGTTGCTTTCATGTCTTTAGTCATTTTTTTTTCCTCTCTGTGATGAGGTGGCAATGTTTTCAATTTCATTTTAGATTTTTTATGATCTCTGATATGGTCTTAACCCTTAACTTGTATAGAGGTTATATCTAGTGACTGATGTTCTTATAATTCTGTAATTAAAAAATGAATATCAATGACTATGCTATTATATATCTTTATACAATATGAACAAGTTGCATACGAACTCACACCACCAAATAAGTTATAAATCTAATAAAAACAAATTATACAGTGAAACTTATGTTGTATATTTATTATAAATATATCCTGAAAATCTTACCAATATCAGTTAAATAATAATTTTATGAAAAAAAAAATAAAAAAAATTGCCATATAAAATGACATGGTATATTAATCTCTTAATTAGTACATTTAGCATTTTCCTTAATAACCTTTGACAGCCTCTACATTTATTACTGCTTATTTATGTCCTATATTTGCCTGAAAACACTTGCTAGTTTCTAATTAAATAAAACCTTCTTGTTGGATTTTCTTAAGCTTGTCATTGAATTTCATGCATTAGAAATTAGTCCTTTTTTTTTCTTTTGTTAACTATCTTATATTAGTCATTTACATTGAATAAATAAGTCATACTGTAGCATTTGTTGCAAATTTCTCCTCTATTGATTTTTGACTTGTAATTGATTACTCATGTTATATGTAATCTGTTAGAATCAGAGGTAATAAAATAACCTCAATGATTACAATAAAGCTATATATCTGTGTATATTGTTTGCTTCTCCCCCACACCCACACAACTGTGTGCTAATTTCTTTATTGCTTGTTAGAGGAAGGTGACTTCTATTTAATTCTAGGACAAGCTTTGTTGTAAACAACATAGCAAGTTTGGTTTTGTTCATTGTTTTTCCCTTTTTTTTTTTTTTTTTTTTCACATATTTTATCTGAATAAACTTTGTAGTCAAGTCCATTTGTAAGAGACTTTAGAATTAGTGTTACATACACTTCAATGTGTTTTTTCTTTAAGGAGATTATGAACAAAATGAGTTATTTTAAACATTTGTTCTGTTTTGAATTGTAATAGCTGGTACTCTTCAAGTAGTTACTCAGTCAGTACTGATAAAGGGCATTATTACCTGAAGTTAAGAAAATAACACATCTCTAAGTTGGGTTGTTTCTCAGAAATATAGAAAACACTTGCAAAACTTTATACTTTAAATTTGGTACCTCCAAAGATTAACTAAAAAAAATAAGCATACATGATGAAAAATGCCCCAAATTTAAATAAAGTTTTATTTAGAATCTTTATTATTAAGAGGAAAACCCAGATGATTTTTTGATTATTAAATTACATTTTTCTTTTTTTACGCTGATGTCAGCAGTTGAATATAAGTATGAGAATTTTAGCATCTTTGTGGTGTTAAACTCACTGCTTTGGAAACCCTTGTAAAATAAATAAATTTGGATTTTAAAGAAACTTCCAGGACTTATTCACAAATGAATTTTTTTGAGAGAGAATATCATAGTTAAAATATATATATATATATATATGCACACATCTGCTTTGTAGTTTATATTGATAAGGACAAATCCTCAGAATTTAAATCATCAAATTATTTTGGTCAAACAGGATCCCAGTTAAGTTAATGTACTTTGAATTGTAAAATAATAAAAAATGCAATAAAACTAAAACATTATTTAATGAGAAAAGCTTTTATGTAAAAAAACACATTATGGACACTATTTTTTATTTTATTTATTTTTATTTTGTTATTTTTTTTATTTTTTTGGTGAAAAAAAAAAACTACTTTTTTCAAGGATTATAAAAATTTTAATTAGAATAATAAACTGTTCAATCTCTTAAAATGTTGTATTTGTAGCAGTCAAGTGATATTGTCATTGAAATAAGAAAGTATTTACTAATCATAAATGGGAAAAGCTTATTAGAATTCAATGAATCTGAATATTTGAAAAAGAATTTTGAATTTTATGTATATAAACAAGTTGACTTTGTAAATATGGATGTCCAAATATGACCTTCAGAAATTAAAAGTGGTAACTATAATTATGTAAAATTTATTGGTAATTTTCTAACATTTCCTCTGCAAGCATTTTTCTAAGACTATAAAGTGAAATAACAATTTTCTTACTGAGCAGTTAAAAAAAAAATTACAAAGGGGTTCATGTTATATTCAAGTAATTCTTACAGTTATATCTCACTTAAAAAAATTCTCAAACATAAGTCTAACAAGAGTTATCAACACCTTATAAAAACACCCACCTCTGTGTTAAGAATGCTTCTTTGTAATATTTTAAATTTTTCAAATAAAATTAAACTTCAAATCAGCTAATCTTCCTCAACGTTTCAGAAGTAATTTTGTTTTTTGAAAGACATTTTTAATAAAGATATTTATGTTAACAGATTTATCAATATGGATAGTTTTAACATTTTTACTGATAATAATAATCAAAATTCCTTCCAATCAATTTAAATTTAGTTTGAGACACAGTAGAGTATTTTGCCTATTAGAAATATTAAATTTAATCTCTTACCTTGGAATTAAAACTAAAAAGCATTTTCATTTTAAACCTTAGGTATTATTTTTCTTTTGAAGTACCCACATTAATATTAGTTACTTAAAGAAGTTGCAATGAAGTGGAACAGGTTGATGTCAGTTGAAAAAATGAATACCACATTTCTTCTATATGCTGTCTTTCTTTAAAATGTCGGCAATCATGGCTCTCCATAATTTTCTGCCCTTTGTAGATCTTAATAAATTTTCTTTTTTGGTATCTCTTAAACTTTGTTCAGCCATTCATTTACTTAAGCTTGCTAGGTAAGTTATACATTGTTTTCTTCTATCTCTCTTGCTGCCTTATTTCTATCCTGTGAGTATCAAATTTTCCAAGTTGTCTTTCCTCAGGATGTTTCCTATAAATTTCAACTCTCTTTTCCTGGTGTTAAGTATAAAGGTTCTTTTTGTTTTCATTTACTCTAAAACTTTGCTCACATGTTTGGTCCATTCTCAGCACTCTGTTGTTTAGTCTTTTAATTTGTGAGAAGATAGTCCAGTATTCACTGCCATATAGGAGCACTGGAATTAGATAAAAAATCAATACTCTTTTCTTTCTTACTAACAAAATTTTTCTGCTTCTTTCATCCTTTATTAAAACACCTCCCAGATATTGAAATCGTTGTTCTTATTTCAGAATTTTACTTCAAATTCATGTTGATTCTTGTGCTTGTAAAATTCAAACTATCTCTGTTGTATAGATCTCAACTACAATGCAGATAGTTTTGTATATATTAACTTTAACCTGAATGTTTCTAAAGTGTTTATTTTTTTCTTTTCATTAAGTAAAACTAATTATCTTGTGACTTTTCCTCTTTGTCTAATCAGGACTATATTGTATTTGTGTGTGGGATGTTAAGATGCTTGTGCTTTTTCTCTTCATTCTTAACTGAGTTTTGAAATTAAATTTTCAAGTTGTAATCATTGCCATGACGGCATTTTCACATGAATATTGATAAGCAAAGCAGTTTCAATCAGACATTGAATTCATGTGTTACTAAGATTCCTTATGAATAAGTTACTTGGAAGAAACAGAACTGTTTTGTATTCTAAATTCCCTAATATCTTAACAGGCTCTGGTTAAATAATCCGAGTATATTGTTGCCTATAAATTCATAAAATCTGTTTCTAGTTGATGATGTATAAAGACAACATTGTTCACTTTATTATTTCAGGACCAAATGACTGATTTATTTTGGTGAAAAAAAATTTGGCAAATTTCTGATTTTCAGTCTCTACATTTATATAAACTGGGGGTGGGGGTGACTAAACCATGGCTTGTGAGTCATGTGCAGCTCTTTGACCATTAATATAAACCTCGTGGAAATATGTTGGCTGAGCTCCTTTTGTCATCACAGTTAATATAAAAGGTAAATAAGAAAAAGAAAAAAAATCAAGCTTTTTTAATATTTATTTACTGGGTATGAATTGAGACCCCATTAAATAAAAATGTAAGTTGAATTAATGTGTATGTAACAAAAACGTATGTGTTAATGTCTTGCAACTTTCAAACATCTGAACTTAATCCTTATGTGGCTCTTACATTAAGTAAGCTTGGCCACTTCTAATATAATCATTAGCATGGAAGGTTCCCTCTTTCTACACACACTTAAACCATTAAAGGTTTGCTTGTCATGGTCAAACAAGAAGTGACAATTATAGCAAAATTAACGTCATATATTTCTTGCTGCACTTTTGGCAGCTTGGTCCTCAAAAGATGGCCAAGCAGACTGAAAGAGAATCTTTTATTCTTGAATGTCTGAGCTGTTAAGGTTGGTTACTATAAATTGTACACTTTAATCTTGAACTTCTTTAAAAAAAAAAAAAAAAAAAAAAATGAAAATTGTATGATGTGAGATTTTTAAGTTTTTACATGGTATATTCTATTTAATTCTGGGGATAATTTTTATCCTTATTTTCTTACTCTTGCCTATATATTTAGACTTGTGGTAGCTTTTTGTGGATTATGCACAGAAAGACTAGAGTAAGGTTGTCACATGGCAATTAATTTTTCCTTATGACAACATTTCTTTCATAGTTTAATCATCACATGATGAAATAGCTCACAAAGCATTCACTTGATGGACTCTGTGTATGTGTGTATACAGGGGGTGGACAAACTAATAGAAACACCTAGTACCATAATAGCACAATTTGGAAAATTTGATTAAACTGTCAAAAGCTTGTCTATATTTGTTTATTGATTTAATATTAGTAGTCTTTCTTATATATATTGAAATAAGTTTATTAAAATCAACAGTCAGGACTATTTAGGAATTTTAAGTGATAAATTTCATAGTTCAGGAACTGTTTCCAGAAGGTAATTCCATCTTTCAGGATGATGATGCACCCATTCATACTGCTAAAGTTGTAACTGAATGGCACGAGGAACATTCTAGTGAAGTAGAACATCTTATTTGACTACTATGGGCCCCAGATCTCATTATCATTGAATATTTATGGTTCATTTTAGAAAAACAAGTGAAAGAATTACACTATTTTAGCTGAAGAATGGATAAAAATTCTTCTGGAAAGAATTCAAACTTTGTACAAGTTGATCCCATGCAGAATTCAAGCTTAATTACTTTTAAAAGCAATCCTACCCTGTATTGAAATAAATTTTCTTGAAATTTAAAGTGTTTCCATTATCCCCTCCCCTGTGTATATATATCCTAAACACATTCATAATTGCCTTCTTACATGCTAAGAGGAGCTTAAACACTAAGAAAAGCTCACCAATGACCAAGCTACATCAATTAGAAAAATGTTACAGTGAAAAACGTTGTTTCTAAATTCAAAGCCAAAATCTTGTGATGAACAATATCACACGCAAACTACAAACAATTAAATTGGTTAAAACACAAGCTTTACAATGTAACACCCCAACGGTCCGTCCTAACAATTTCCTCCGGCGGCCAGCTGGGGGTACAAGATTGAACTGTAAGGAATGAACTTCCACAACTTGGATGAGTTGAAAGGATGCTTTATTCGTTTAGAGTTAGCCTTTTCGGTTGGGGCAGGCGAATGTGACACACAGCTCTAACTCCAATTAATGGAGATCAACAAATCCGAACTGAACGAAACAAGACGAACGGAGATTCTTCCTTCAAGCTCGCACCCGGCTGACTCAACTCTCTTCACTTTAACTGACTTCTATTTATTTAAATGAATCTGGAAATCTGGAAATGCTTTAGACCACCGGTGACAAACATTGGCGACTGTAAGTCTGAAATTTCAGTTATCTTTTTTTTTTATCTTAATAAAGCTTCCGCCGGAAAATTCTTAATGTGTGGTCAAGATACAGTAAAGGACAGCCTTTGACCGGGTCATTTGAAAACGTACCTGCTGAACTTTATCTCTTTATCACATTAAATCACTGAGTCAAATATTTACCGGAAGAGTGGTAGGATTTAAAACAGTAATCGGATACCGTTGTTTCTTCCACAATTTTCCTCATAAAAGAAAAAGCGTTTATTTATTTATTTTTTCCTCTTCTTTTTCACTTTTGTTAAATATGTTTTTAAACTATTTTCTATTCTAATCTATTTTCTATTTTAATCTATTATAATAAAATACATATATGCCTAGTTATCGTGTCACAACGTATGCATCAATAGTAAATGGAAAGGGATTGTTAATCCGAATCTTGATGTGGATACATCACCACCAAATTCCAACTTTGTCACTGAAATAGTGGCTTTAAGTTTTGACCTGAAATTCATACCTGATTAAAGAAGCCTTAAATCCAACCACACCAAATTTGAAAAAGGCTTTGTACAAGGTCAATTAGCAGCTACTCTTACAGGCACCAATGAAATTAGGCTATCCAGAAGATACATATGGGCACGAAAAAACTTATCTATAAACAAAAGCATCATAACACCATTTGACAAAGTCATAGTAGACACATCTACATTGAAAAATTAGAATCCCTCCTAAATAACAATGACCACATTAATAGAATACCACCCCACTATATCCACATTACAGCTTACCCAAAACACACTCTCAACATAATCATCAGAGCCATTGTGTCCAGAATAAACAGTGCACCCCACAAATTAGCTATTGCAAAAATTCTCTGTCCCTGGGAACCATCAATATAACACACATAACTCTGGTTACTTAATTCAGAGAATACGATCCTAAATTTACAAAACATGGTTATGGTGAGCTTAGACATCAAATCAATATACACCAACATATTCCATCACAAACTGCCTCAAAATATTAAATCATCTCAAGAAGTCCAGAGAAAAGTTTTCTGTACACGTTCACAAAATTATAAAAATATGCAAGCTAATCACTAACCACTGCTTCTTTTCTTTCAACAATATTTTCCACAAGAAAAATTTGGCTTACCTATTGGGTCACCTATCAGTGGGGTTCTCACTTGCCTTTTTCTAGAATTTTTAGAATCTGGTTGATTTAAGCACATCATACCAAACAGCACTACTCGCATAAGATATATAGATGAAGTCCTTATATCTCCAATATACAAACCTATTAGACATAAAAATGAAACTCAAAGTTGTTTTTCTGAGTCTGACTGTAAACTGCATTCAGCAGCACGGCCTCTGATTGGGAGGTTGTAAGGAGCATGGAACCACCTCTTAATTGCTGTTGTTTCCAGTTCTACCCTGACCGGAAGTGGTAGCACCTGTTAGGATCCCAGCTATAGGCAAATAGTTAACCCCAAACTGGAGTCAAAACACTATAAAAGTATAAACTTTTATAGAAACGTATGCATAAAATAAAGTTTTATAGAAAAATATACATTTTTGAAGGAAAAAAATTACCAGCAATACATTTTTGAATACAAAACTAGAAGACATCTTCAGTTTTCTAAAATAAAATAAAATAAATTTTCATCAAAATCTAAATCAACCTTCTCACTATAACCAAACATTAATAACAAATACCTTAAAACCCTATCTTTTTGGCATTAAATAACGCACAGAGGTTGATATGCCGTTAAATGAAACTCAAACTCAATAAAGTTAAACCTACCACTGTATTCACACAAAATTTTGAGTAAACAATTCTCCACCTTTCCTTGACATCTCACTAATACACAGCAAGAAGAAATTAGATTTTAATGTTTATTGTAAACCCACAAACAAAAACAATTAATCAACTTCTATTTGCATGACAACCAAAAAATAAAATCTGGTCTAATCATAGGATTCTACATCAGATCCCTTAGGATATGTAGCTCAGAATAGTTAAATGAATAGAAATATATTGTGATCGGGTTTAGCACAAAGCAATGGTAGTGAAGAATATCACTCTATTAACAAGTGTGGAATTGATCTGAGTAATAAGATTACAGCTTGCTTGCTGTTGCTTTATGGTAAGTGCTCAGTCTTAGAATATGGATTATATTTTTCTCTTGTAGCATTTGAAGTGTTTTACTATTTGATCTCTTTTCCTTTTTCTGAATTAGTTTTTTTCCCAGAATATACAGAGTTCCATGTCTGTCTGCAGCTTGACCTATAGACAAGTTCTCATGTTTTGTCTTGTGGTTCACTTAAATCCTTTTTCATACATTCATCTCTGTAAAATGCTGGTCTTCTAAAACAGAAAAATATGAGATGTCTATTTCCTACAGGAGCCCCGACAATATTTTTCGGACACTTTAGTATTCAACTTTCCGAGTACCATAGAGTGGCGAAATTCCTTCAATAGAATAGCATAAACATATAAAGACAATACCTGTAATAAAAATGGAAGAAAATCGATTAGGTAAGGAAAAATATTTATTTTTCATCAATTTTTACAAAACACACGACATTATTTTTCGGATATCGTTGAAAAACTGTTAATAGTCTAATATCACCTTTCTTCTCAATAACTTTTATCGATCTCTCTTCATAATGATCAAACATATGCACAATAACATCTCTACGTGTTTCTATTAGTTGTTTTTTGGCATCTAGTATGTGTTCCCATAGTTGAACCTCTTTCGTTATTTCAGGTCCATCATAGACAAGTTGCGCAAGCATTTCCCAAACATTTTCTATTAAATTTAGATCTGGGCTTTTTGCAGGCCATTCCAAAGTAGTCATATTCATTTTAGCCATCCATTCTTTCATGAGTTTTGACACATGGATGCTGCAATTGTCTTGCTGTAGAACGAAATCATTCCCTATCTCTCTTCTTATCCTTGGTAGGGCTTTCTCATCCAGCAACTGTTTATAGCTTTCGCTGTTCTGTCGTCCTTTCAGCCACTCCAACCATATATTTCCATTAGCAAAGATCATACCCCAAACCATAACTCCTCCTCCCATCTGTTGTTTGTTCAGTACAGCAGGCTCACCCCTTCTCGATCAAGTACACCATCCATTGGGCCCATCAAACTTGAAATGCTTCTCATCAGTAAATATAACCTTCTTAAAGTCAACATGCTTTGTTAGCCACCTTTTAGCACACTCCAGTCTTGCTCCTTTGTGTTTCTTTGTTAGTGTAATTTTTTTCTTAGCCTTTGCATACTTCAAACCAATCCTATGCAGCGTTCTTTGTACTGTTCGGACGTTTACATCCAATTCACATTTCTCCTTCACTTTTCTTGCTGTAACTTTTTCTCCAGATGTCAAAAGCCATGTCACAGTCCTCTTCATTCTCCTTTCAGTCCTCTTGCCAATTGATCTTTTCCGTCCTCTCTTCTTTTTCCGCTCGGAGTTTGTCTTCAGCATGTATTCGACTGTTGATTTCGACAGCTTCAAATCCATGGTGATCCTTCTGGTGCTGAGGCCATCATCCCGCTTCTTCCGTGCCAAACAAACGACTTCTTTTGAATGCATTTTACCTCATTAAACTTAATTTTTTTGCCAGTAAAATAGAACAGATAATTGATTCTAATGATGACAGCTAAGTGTACAAGCAGAAAATTTGCATACAGCAACATATACATGAACTTAGCTCTTAATAAAATAGGATTTTTTGTCATGTCCGAAAAATAGTGTCGCGCAAGTTTTCACAAAAATCACAAAAAACTAAAATTATCAAAGCCAAACTAAAAAATATGATTACACTAGTAGTGGGTTTTCACTCCTCAACTACGTACTTACAATCTCAAAAGTTTTTGGCACTAGTAACCACCTTGAAGTACTTTTTTCAAAGTGTCCGAAAAATATTGTCGGGCCCCTGTACTTAAGTTAGGTGAGCATTTCTTAAGAAGGAACAGTCTTTTCTGGGGCAGGACACCCTGTAGTGCTCTTGACTATTTTTTTCTTTGGGTGAATGAGAAAAGGAAAAGGGCTGAGAGTAGAAAAGACTATTTCCAAAGAGCAACTTGACTGCCCCCCCCCCCCACACACACACACACCTTCTTAAAAAAATTACATTCATTTATCTATTTATCTTTTTTTTAATATCTAAAAAAAGTTGGTAGATAGTGATGATAACAAAGGCCTTTTTTTTTTTTTTTTTTTTTTTAAGAAACTTCTTCCTCTACACATACAATAATATCCTTCCCTTCATCCCCTGTCCAAATAATTGATTATGCTATATTTCATCTCCACTGATTCAAGTTCTAAAAGTGTTTCTATTGTCAAAATGTGAAATCATTAACATTTTTTTTTTTTAAAGTATTTTGTGCTGTTTTTTTTTCTTTTGCTTTACTTTATTATTATTAGCCATCATATTTCAGTTGATCTCCACTAACAATAAGATATATATGTTTAAGTCTTCACACATGAAGATTCTTCTTAGATTTCAATCATTTTTACCTGTTTTTATTTCTCTGTTAGGTCAAGAATGGTCCTTTTATTTTTCAGATATTAATGACAATCTTCTTCATAATGTGTTAATTTCTTGTTAGCTCCCTCCCTACACTTTTCCTTTTTTCTTCTCTCTCTCTCTCCTTTTCTTGCTTGCTCTCTCTTCTTTTCAAGCAATGTTAAGGCAGTTATTAGCAGATACTACATATTAATTCTAATGAAGAAAACCAGAGAATGTTCTCATCCAATATTTAGACTTACATAAAAACATTGGTTGAAGTTGTATTGACTTCTTGCCTCACAGTAGTTCATTTTATACTTGAATCTCATTTCCACTGTGGCTACACTAAACTAAAAATGCCCTATGAAATATAACGTATACCAATATACATCTAGTCATTACAAAGTCAGTCTACAAACAAAATGGAAACCTTTCAAATCTCATCAGGAGTACAATAAGAAGTAAATGAAAGCCCTCAGTCTATTTATTCTTTTCCTAAACTATACTTTGCACATTTACATTGGGCGACCATGTCTTGAAAGAGGCATGACTAACTGGGCAGAATATTATCTCGCAGTAGGTGGCTATTACTTTCTGTGGTAGACTGGTTACCAGCCAAGACTATAGAACCCAATCTGTCCTGTTATTTAACCTATAACTGGAGGAAAGAGACAGATTAATACCTTCCCAAAGGTATTTGTGCGTAAGTGAATGCAAGGAATTCAACTGGAATTCGAACTCTCAATTTCTTGTTCCGAGCCGATATCCACCGCACCACAACACACATCCTGTACTACATTCCAAACAAATCTACCAATTGAAGACAATGATCCTGAATTTTCTTTCAAGACCAGTGTGTTAAGTGGGGTATGCTAATGATGGGTATTCATTATTGGAATAATGTTCTTTAACAGAAAAATCAACATCCTTTACTGTGTCCCCCCAGAAATAGGACTCAAAATGAACATTTCCAAAATAGAAACTATAATTTGGAATTGGGATGAAAGCAGTAAAGACATATACTCTGAATCTATCATAAAAATTCAGGATGTAAACTCTTCAAACAGGTAGCTTTGCCCAGCACTGTCAATTACTACAAAGCCAAAACGTTAACCTGAAAATTCTAATCCTGTTCTTAAATAACCTCATCAGATTGAGACTTTCATATGGATGTCATACATGATGCTGAATCAGTTCAGAAATATTAAAACTATTAGTGGTTTTCAACCACTTTCTAAGATCAATGGTTAAAAATGGTTCTGTACAAGTGAAGCCTTGAGGGGCTTTGTGGAGACTGTCCATTGAACATTGTGGACTGATGCTATAGAATAACAGAGGATTGTACTAAATAATAAAAATTATATCAACTAAGGACTTCCAACAGTAGCAACAACTGAAGTGTATAGCACATGTAACTTGTAAAGAAAATATCATGATCCTTTTACACTACTTCAAATAAAAGGTTAGGATGGAAACCCCTTTTAATACTGGGAAGAGTGATTCAAACTACTTGGAAAACTTATTTTCCTGGAAAATCATTTTAAGAGAAAGATTTTATAAATTTTCTACTTATCTAGAAGTTACTTTTGAGAGGCCAAGATAATCGAGTGAGTTTTAATGCTTCATTTTAGATAATTTGAGACTATTGTATACTGAAATTCATGTCTTAATTTGATTGCTTTCAAACTGAACTGGTTTATTCAGCCATGGAGCACCATTCAGTTATCTTGTTCTTATATAAGGTTAAAATGCTAATCAACCCCGCAACCTGGATTTCAACCGTGAGTTCTCCTAAGGCAAGTAAAAAAAAATATACAAAAAATAAAACTACTCCAATATGCTAGAACACAGGAAGTGAGTAAGAATGAGAAGACAGCTTGTCAGGGTATGGACATCTAAGAAAATATTTTTTGGTTCCTATGAACACAGATAATCAAAATGAAATATGTATACCTCCCTCTCTATTTTCATACTTTTTAACTTTCCTTTTCAGTGTTCTGATATATTGTAGTGGTATTCTTTGGCTTATACATCCTTTTACTTGCCTAAGGAGACCTCACTGTTAAAACCTGGATTGTGAGGTTGGTTGTCATTTTAGCCTTTTCTTAAATATCTTTGCTCTACATATTCAATCTTAAATTTTGTATTGAGCACTTTTTGTTGTCTATACCTTTTTTAGGCACTGTTTTCAGCCTTCTTCTTACATTTCTATCAGATGCACATGTGTGTGTTTTAATATATTAAAGCTCTCTTGATATCGAACACTTTACGATAACATTCTTGCCAAAATATCTATCAGTAAACCACTGAAAAAACAATTTTGATACTAAGCATTATCACAACACTCAGCATGCGCACCCAGCCACACGCATGCACACACACACACACACACACACACACACATATATATATATATATATATATATATATTTTAGAGAAATTTTCAAAATTCAAAGGTGTCAAAATTTTGAAAATTTTCTCTAATTTATATTGGCTCTGTATTCTTAATACATTGAGCTCTCTGCCTGCATCACTTTTTAGTGTTAAAAATTTTTAAATATTAATTAGGATCAGGTTCTTGGAATTTGCCTTCCTACTCTTCCACTTCGGATATATATATATATATATATATATATATATAAGAATATAAAAATGTCATATTCATAAAAAAAAAAATTTATTCAGAAGGAAAATTTTCAAAAGTGCTGCCATCAAATATCAAAATATTAACTTTTTTTCTCACCTTTTTTCATAGAAACAACACTTTCTCAAGCTGACATATACAACAAGCATTTTAAAAAATCTAAAGAAAATGGTTAATTTCCATCATTTTAACATCTCATAACATTATACTGCACATAAAATCTCTTCAAATATGAACAATGACATTTTTTTAAAGGTTTAATAATTTCAGTTAATCTTATAAATATTTATAAGCATTTTTTTCTATTAACCAACAATTCTTTGTTTATAGATAACTTATTTAAATTTTCTGTCACAGGGTGAAACACATAGGCGAGGAAAAAAAGTTTTCCATTTTCCTTTAATCTTATATATATATATATATATATATATATATATATAACTTAACCGTTCTCATTCAATGAGAAACATCAGCATAAAAATCTTGTCAAAACACTTGACGCATTCAATCCATTACAATACATTTTATGCTTTAGTTATATTTTTTTAACTTTTATGGTGAAAATGTTTATCTTCTTTCAACTTCAATATTAAAAGGAAAAGATACATGCTGATATGGCTGTGAAAAGCAATTAAAAAGGTTTTATGAAGTTGAATAAACCTCTTTATTTCAGGTAATGGCGAACAATTCTCTGGCTTAATAAATGCCATGGTTAGTGTGTGTGTGTGTGTGTGTGGTAAAATGAAAACTGCAGTTTACTGTAAATAATTATAACTTGGTATAATTAACATCAATAAATTTTGAATGAAGAAATGGTATGATGATGAACTTGTCCTCTTTTGTAGAATCACAAGATAATATTTTTAAAATTAGTCATCAATTTCGTCTGTTTTTTTATGCCATCAGAATGGCAAGATTACCAGTAAATTGGCCTTTCTTGTGGTCTGCAATCTAATTTGTTTGTAGCAGCACTTTATTATAAATTTTGTACTTTAGCCAACAATAACATTGATTACAAAGAAACTATTATCTTTGAAATTGGTATTGAACATATGGGATTGGTGTATAGCATTAGAGCAGGAGTTATCTATTTTTTTCTATTGGAGGAATTTGTTTTCAGGCTGTAGGAGATTAGTTTGCCTATTTATATGTATTTCATGTAACTTTTATGAGTAAATATGCTGCAAGTTTGTCAAAAAAATAATAATTTACTGGCTGTCCACAATATTTTATGATCAGTAGTGTGAAATCTTTTTGTGTGAGAAATATACAAATATTTTGCCATTCTGGTTGGTGGTTTGGAACCATTTGGTATAAATATAACCTCGTGCCAACATAAAAATCACTATCATCTTACATGTGATTCCTTTTGTATCAAGAAATTGGTCAGGATTTCTGATAAAGCCATTGTCCTCCTGACCTCGACCTTTCTGCCCTTCCCATTCTGGTGCCTACAATTTTGATATCTTTTGAAGGTTGTTACTCTAAAATCCATGATCTGGTCAGGTATAATGTCTTACTGTCATGTTCAGTACATTTTTGCAATATTAATAAAATGGAGTTGAGGAGAGCTCCAAGTAAAGTGTATGCAGAATTTTTTTTATTTTATTTATTTATTTATTTATGGAATGGATTATAAATATTAAATTCTCTTACTTTACCTGCTTGTTAAATTTGATTTAATTCTTGTGCATGTAGAATTAAATGTGTAAAGTTGTAGTAATTCTATCATTAAAAAATGCATTTACTACAAATTTGTTAATAAAGCTTAGTGCTATAGGTCACTTATTTTAGGATGTGCTACTTTTGTTTGGGTTTGTTAAATTTGACAGATAAGCATATTTGTATTGTGTAATATGTCTGATACCCCCATGGATGTCAATATCTACAGCTTGACTCTGTTTTGGCTGGGGTATTTGAAGGGCGCCAGGTGCAAACAAGTCAGTGGAAGTCAACAAGGTTGTTTGATAATTGTTAGTTTATCTTCTCATTTAGGTCACCAACATTCCAGCCAAGCCATTCCAGGACTGTCTCCACCCACTCTTCCACATTTCCTTTACTCACTGGACTTGGCTTCAATTGTGTGGGCAGTAAAAGATCAAAACATTCCAATGAAATAAGTATATATGCTGCTTGTTTTTGTGAATGACAACCATTTCATGGAAAAAGAATACGGCACTCATTACATTCTATATCACTCAGTCATAGTTGTGTGGAGAGCAATCAAGTATTTAGAAAGAAAATGTGGGAGGCTGAGTAGAGTTGGCTAGTTTGACATCAGTGATTGGATAGTTCTCTTCACAGATTAAACTTGAAACAACAGATATGTGGTGCTACAGAAGGATACCAATGACCAAACATATGAGCAACAAAAGTTTTAGAGAAAGTGGAAACAAAAAGGACACTTAACATCAGGAAGAGATAGCTGAAATTTATACAACACATAATAGAGAGAGCTTGGAACATTTGATAATCACATGATACATTGAGGATAGAGGAAAACAGCACAAAGCATAATTAACAAGATTTAGTAAATGAATATCAGAACAGGATTTAGGAGAGATAACAAAAACGAACTTTACAAAGAGCTATAAAGGACATGAAATTGTTGAGAGCAATATTGCCAATGTCTTGAAAGAATATGGTATATAGAAGAAGGCTGAATAGTTTCTAAAAGGCCAGAATGAATTTCACATTATGACAGATAATTTATCTGGATCTTTACAAAGTGGAAGTTCTGTGTTCATTAGTAATTCCTGATTACGTTTTTAAAGAAACTGAGGTGAAATTTCCATGCAGAATTTTGGGATTTAAGCTTAATTATAAGGTTGGCAATTATAAACTGTCAATTTTTAAATTTTATTTTTGTACTTATTTCCTCACTTCCTTTATTTAATTAAAATGTGTATTTTAACCCATTGTACCTGTGGTACCAGTTGATTATAGCAGAATTTGTACTAGTGTACATCTGATAACCATAGCACTGTTAAATTGGCAAGAGTGTGTACCTCAATTTTAAAATCTGAAAAATTGAGATCAAGTGTCCTACTCTGTACCCTAAAGAATAGGATAAATTGATTAGCTATAACTTTTGTTTACATATTTCCACAGATACACTGTAACCTTTTTGCTTTCATAGAAGTGTAGATCAGAAGGAAGCAGATTAACCACACGAGTCCTGATAAAGATGACATAGCTTATAGTTAAGACTACCCCCAAAAGTAACTGAAACTAGAGTACACAATGGCAATGACAGCAATGATGATTATAATAGACTGAGGAATCAGATGAACAATAGTGCTGGTGACCTTCAAGTTATTTCCTGTCACTAGTTGGAAATATAATGTGCCATTCAACATCAAGAGGAGCATGTGTGCCTCAACATATTAAGAATGTTGGTTTAAATTTCCTTAAAATTCCTGAAGATAGCTGAACCTACAATGCTTGTGTAGCTTATAATATAAAGATCCCCAAATTCAGAAGTGAAAAATTAGGATTGCCAAACAAAAATTTCCTGTGAAAGTTGTGAAAAATTTGGTCAGATTCTCTTCACTGCTTATAGCAAATTTCTACTAGCCATTTGATTCTCTATACAAACAGTGAAGTAAATCAATAATTCTAGAAGTTTTTGTTACTTGTAACAGTAAAAATCTTGTAATAGTTAATTTGCTATTTGGAATCTTGGGAAATGGGGAGTTACCCCTTAAATGCCATTACTCCCAGGCCCACTCTGGCTCAATCTTATGGTCCCATCTATGGGTCAAATAGTTTGTGTCTGCTTAAGTGTGCATGTTTATGTGAATACACTACATGCATGTGTGGGATGACTATATAAATATATATGTACTGTCAGTGTGGAATATTTGTGTACACACACACACACACACATGGGTGGGGGCTTTTCAAAAAATCCTGAGCAAAGTCATCAAGATGCTTCCGAGCCACCAGCCTTTGTACCAGAAATGGCAAACTTTGACATAAAAAATCCTTATGCATATTGTGTGGTCCATGTACTACCCAATGTATTTAAGGCCCAGGGAGGTCAAACTCTGTGATAATATAACATGCGATCATCACAAACACCTAATACATGGCACACAGTGTACCTGTATGGGTTATGTTGCTTTGTGCCACTCAAGCAACTGACCACTTTAAACAAATCTTAGTGCAGGTTGATCAGTAGCTGGATGGCTAATAGTTCAATATAAGTGCATACAGGAAAGAAATCCCATGCATAAGTATAAAATGAAGGGTATCATCCACTGCTGACCCTCATTTATCGTTTATGAGAAGAGTCTACACACACACTTGTGTGTTGATACACATAAATATATAAATATTAATCAAGTGACTAGAACAGTGCTCAATGCTGTATAACAGCAAAAATATATATTTGCCCCTGAACTCTCCTCTGTCCATTCTAAGCTCTACAACCTCTGCCTATCTGCTTCCTGCTTTCCTGCCTGTTGGAAATCTTCCTCTGTAGTTCTTATATTTAAAAACACTGGAGAACCCTCTGACCCTGCAAATTACCACCCTATCAGCCTTCTTCCGATCTTTGGCAAAGTGTTCGAAGCCATTATCAACGCCGAGGGGGTTCAGCATCTCACAGCACACAGGCTCCTCTCGGACAAGCAATATGGTTTCTGCTTCACCAGGTCTACTGCTGATATGCTAATGACCATCACCGAGTACATATACCAGGCACTCGACAGGAATGGCAAAGCCCGAACTGTTGCATTGGATATATCTAAGGCGTTCGACAGAGTTTGGCATGCTGGCCTTCTATGTAAACTGCGGAGCTATGGTATAACTGGACATTTGTTTGAACTAATCCAGTCATTCCTCTCACCGCACAATGAAGGTGGTATTAAACGGACATGCCTCTCAGAACTACCATACAAACGCAGGTGTCCCCCAAGGCTCCATCTTAGGTCCTACACTCTTCCTGATATACATTAATGATCTCCCTGATTCCATAAGAGCCCAAGTAGGTTTGTATGCCAATGACACCACAGTTTACTCTCGCCTCCTACAAAAATCTGGTGTAGGCGTCAAAGCTAACCTCGCAGCCGAGATTGAAAAAGACCTCCAATCCATATTGGACTGGGGTAAGAAATGGCTAGTAAATTTTAATGCTTCTAAAACGAAGCTACTGTCAATTAACCATCATCGACAATCTCACCTACCTCCCATTAGCATGGACCAGGCTTGCCTCCCAGAGAGTAAAACACTACGCCTCCTTGGTCTCACACTTTCAGCTGACCTCAAATGGAATGACTATATCAAATCCATTGCTAAATCCGCTGCTATGAAAGTCGGTTTTCTGTGTAGGGCCCGGAAGTTTTTTCCGTCTAAATTTATCCTGCACATATATAAATCTACCATCCGCCCATGCATTGAATACTGCTGCCATATCTGGTCGGGTGCCCCTGCTATTCTCCTCGGGCTTCTCGATAAGGTTCAGAGGAGGGTCTATAATGTGATAGATACCGACTTGGCAGACCGCCTGCAGTCTCTCTCCCACCGGCGCGACATGGCTTCCCTGTGTCTCTTCTATAAATACTTTCATGGCTTCTGCTCCGATGAACTTAGATCACTGGTGCCCCCTAAATACGAATTTGCACAAGATACTAGATTAGCAACTAGATCCCACCCTTTTACAGTGAAACCGATAAAATGCAACCGCAACTTCTACTCCAACAGTTTCTTTCCTTGCACTTCCCGACTGTGGAATTCCCTTCCACATGATTGCTTCCTGGACGGCTACAATCTCCAGCAGTTTAAATGTAAGGTCACTAGACACCTCCTAACACACTAACCTGCTCCCATTCTATCAAACACTCTTCCCATCTGCCCAACCCTCATCCTTACTATCCTTACTCATCTGTCACCTTCCTCCTGACATTCCCTATGTCTAACCACTCCTTCTCTTTACCTTCCCCTATGTAGCCTCATATGCAATAGTGGCAGTGGAATGCCTTGCTTGGGGTGAGATGATTTAAAAAAAAAAAAAAAAAAAAAAAAAATAATTAATAAATATACATATTATCCTATGTTTTTAGACCCAACTTGGAGTTTCATGTGTTTTAGCAATCATCAGGTGCATATCATACTGGACTTTTCTTGGTTTGATTAATTCAAATTGAGAAAAGTCCAGTATGATATGCACCTGATGATTGCTAAAATGCATGAAACTTACTTGTGCTTAAAATGCAGGATATATATATATATATACACACACACACACTCCTGATCAAAAATTTAAGACCACTTAAAAATCTTTAAAAAGAATTTTTTTTTACAGATAGATTTTAAACTCCTACCACTTAAGGTTACCAATACTACAATCTAAAAGGTTTTGGAAACAAAAAGCTACATTCCAAACATTTTATTTAGAAATTTACATTTTTATAAAATGAGGCGATTTACACATGATCAAAATTATAAGACCAGAGACAAAAATTCTATGAAATTGTATGAAAACATTCAACAACCAAATTTAATAATGAGTTCTACTTCCATTGCTTTTGATGACTTCAAAAATTCTGTCAGGCATGCTAGAAATAAGCGTTTCCATTAAGGTGCAGGGGATGTTGCTC
The DNA here is from genome assembly GCA_037127315.1 of Ascarosepion bandense. NCBI lineage: Eukaryota > Metazoa > Mollusca > Cephalopoda > Sepiida > Sepiidae > Ascarosepion > Ascarosepion bandense. Next base: position 9,981,737 of record JBBBDQ010000548.1, on the reverse strand, counting down.
CAGCTTCTGAAGATGGCTTCACGAAGTTCATTTTTTGTTGAATATTGTTTGCCAAGGGTATTTGTGCATAAGTGAATTAAATGAATTTGACTGGAATTTGAACTTGGCTCTCAGGTTTCTCATTCCAAGCCAATATCCATTACACCTCAGCATGCATTGTAAATGACAATAGGAAGCAATAATTTATCGTGAGCCAGTTATTCTAAGATTGTAAGATATTTAAAATGAGAAAAAGAAAAAAGGCTTACAGTCTCTGTAAACTAAATTTAATATAAATTTGATTTTTCAGAGACCGAAAGCTTTTATATCTTATGATCTTAGAATATTTTTCATACCTGCTCCCTTCACTTCCCTTTTCTATTATTACAAGTTTTTTTCTCCCCAAAGCATCGATACGAACAAGTTAACTTTTTATAGATTACATACTGATGCATCATCTCTGCATTTGATTGCATCTGCTTGCTTGCTTCTTTTGCATATTTTTATTAAATCTTTTTTCTTTCATTTTTCAGGTAAGTGGCTATCTTGGTTCTTCTGTACAGGTAAGAAAATTGAAGCTTTAATATTCTGAAAAAAGATTTTGGAGTAGCCCACTTCCCAAAATCTCAGCAAATATTAGGTGTTTTTTTTTTTTGTTTTTTTTTTTTGTTACGGCTTATTTTTAGTTGGGTAGAGAACTTTGTGAAATGAACCCCTTTGTATCTTTTCAACCTTTCTACTCTTTCAGAATCTTTGTAGAAAGCAAACTCCAAAGAATTAAATGATGTAAATATTGCTTGCTGTTACTTTTGGAATGTGAATTCTTCAGTTAAGACATTTTCTTAAAGAAATGAGAGGAATAGGAAAGAATACTCATCTCTACATGCCTTCATTTAAATTCTTCTCAACTTTTATTCTTTTTAAAGCAAGAGCCTAAGTTGTCATTAGGCTGTGTATTTAGTTTGGTCAGCAGTATCTAGAAAAGAAAAATAAATCTTGTATAAGATTTATGGCTTTCAGTTATATCGTGTTTTTATATTCAATTTGTGGCATTCATTACTAGGAACTTGTTTAATAGAATAGAAATTCACTTGTATTGTGAAGACTTATTTTTAACTTTTTGTAAAAACTTTAATACATTGATCTATAAAGCAAGATGCAAATTTAGATTTATTTTATGAATATTTTGTAAGGCTCTCAGTATCTTAGTTTTAGGAACATTGAATAAAAAATTTTTTCTCACTTATCCTGAAATTTTTTTTTTTTTTTTTTTATATAATCATATCGCCCCAAGCAAGGCATTTTATTGCCACTGTTTTGCAGGGGGTTACATAGAAGGAAAGTTATGAGAAAGAGTGACAAGTTATAGGGGGTGTCAGGAAGTGGGTAAGAGAAGGATGAGAATACTGATGAGAGTGGAGTGGACAGGGAAAAGAGCATATGAGAGAGAGAGAGAGAGAGAGAGAGGATGCAGATTAGCAAGATAGGAGATGACTTGACTTTACATTTAAATTCTTGGAGATTGTAGCTGTCTGGGAAGCAAGTAAATGGAAGGGAATTCCACAGGCGGGAAGTGCGAAAAAAGCTGCTGGAGTAGAATTTACGTTTACATCTTATTGGTTTCACAGTAAAAGGGTGGGACCTAGTTGCTAATCTTGTGGCTCGAGTAAATTCATATATAGGGGGCACCAGTGTGAGAAGTTCAGAGTTAGGAAATACCTTGTGTTTTTTGAATTTAAAAAAATATTATTTGAATTGACATATTTTCTCTTCTGTGCTTAGAAAAGGATACAGTCATTTAATCTTGGCAGTGCTGTTTTTGGCAGATTATTGTAATTCTGAAGAAGTAATGATATAAATCTGTAAGTTGTGCTCAGGTAACTTATTAAAATCAATTTTGAAGGGCAAGAAGATTATGCTGCACCAAGTCTGCCTGTCTTGAAAATTGGCATTTTATCAAGATTCAAATACTAACCAGTGATGACAGAAATAGAAAACTCTAAATTACCAAGCAGACCCCAAGTAGTCTTACTATAATTAAGTATATATTGATTTATTGTCACATGGTCATCATTCTGGAGAATTAAGAGATTTAATATATTATCAACACAGATGATGCTAGATCAGCAAGCTTCAAGCAAGATGTATGTGAAATGTCTGGCAAGACATGGGAGGTGATGAATCCTGGGTAACTTGAATTTTTTTTTTTCTTTATTGCATCTTGTGTGTCTGACCACAATTTTAAGGTACTTAGTACCTGGCATTCCATTCAAAAGCTGGTCTTTTTTTTTTTTTTTTTTTTTTTTTTTTTTTCCAAAATCACCCTATTTATGTTGCTTCAGTTCAGTCTATTTACAAGATTTTTTTTACCCCCCCTCCCCACACACACACACACAAAAAAAATTTAACAGATAATCTTTCCCTTTCAAATAGGGCTGGTTGGAAGATATGTACCCTTGTGTTTAATTAAATGTACATTATTTCTTTTCTTTCTCTTTTAAAGAGCATGGAAATGCCTGCCTATGACCTGATCTCTGACTTGGCCCTGTCAGCTCAGAAGTCAAAAACAATGGCCTAGCATTTTTGGAATTGACCTTTTCAGTCTGCTTATTGTTTGTAGTGTTGAGTGGGGAATAAAAAAGTTGAGCACCATTATATTGGTAGCAAGATAATTGGATGCCATGCCAAAAATTGTTAGTTCAACCCTAAGATGAAATCTCTTCATAGGGTTATATCACTAGCTTTACTTTTGTTTTTTTTGTTTTTTCTCTCTCTCTCTCTCTCTCTCTCTTTTTGCTATTTTTCTTTTCCTTTTCACTTTCTCATTTTTTACTTTTGTTTGTTAATCTTTCTATATTTTCTTAATTTCTTCTTGTCAGAAATAATTTTTTGCAGGGTGGGTAATGTTATGACTTTTTGAAGTTAGTTTTACTTACTCTGGGAATACTGGATATTTCTGATTCTCTTTTGAAAGAATGACTTTCTCAGATATTTTTTTATGCCAAACAAAAATATTAGAAAACCATTCTCACATTTGCTTCTTCATTTTCTTTTATGCTATTATCTATATCCCCCATCCCTAAGGAAAAGCATTTTTTTTTCTTTTTCTACTTCCATTTATCATTGTATCATTAAAATCTCTAGCTAATTACTAGCACAAGGTTTTGGAAGAAGCTTTTTTTTTTATTTGAGTATATTGCATTCCTTCATATAACTTGAAATTAAGATTTTTCTCTCTCCTTCCAAAGGCTTAAAGCCACATCATGTTGAAACACTGGTTCCCATACGATCACTGAAGTTCAGCAGCGTTGAGCCAAGTCAGTACCAAGATAGGTGACTGCTTGGGAATACCAAATGTTGTAATGTGGATGGTGTAATGTATAATAGCTCAAAATTATTAATCAGAAAACAATATTCCAATTTTAGTTTTGTCTATTATATTCACTTACACGCAAATACCCTTGGGAAATTTATGAATCTATCTCTTCCTTCAGTTAAATGTTAATTATCAAGTAACCAAAAGAGCCCTTGTGTTTTTTATATCATCGAAAATGAGGACAAAACTGGAAGCGGCCGAAATGTGGTTCTACAGAAGGATACTACGGATATCGTGGACTGAGCATACAAGCAACGACGAAGTGTTAGAAAGAATGGCAACAAAAAGGAAATTGATGCTGAGCATCAGGAAGAGACAATTGAAGTTCCTGGGACATGCAATGAGGAAGGAGAGCCTGGAGAACCTGATATTGACTGGACAGATAGAAGGAAGGAGAGACAGAGGAAGGCAGCGGATAACATATTTGCAGGGTCTGATCAGGTGGATGACGGAACGGGGGTTGCCAGGAGCAACAGGAACAAACATACTAAGAGCCACAAGGGATAGGGAGACGTGGAGATCCATGATCGCCTACGTCCTGAAGGGACAGGGCACATAGAAGAAGAAGTAAGTGATCACTGATATGCAATTGAGTGTGTCATATGCTGAGAAAGGGTTGGGGTAGAGCAATTGCTTTTTTGGGTTAATACTGTGAGTAAACACACTGCCAGGCATTAGTTCTAGAAGTTTAGGTTGAGACATCTGTCATAATGACCTAAAAGCAGCCATAGCGGAGGGCAACAGTCAAACCTGTGGTGAGCTTACTGAATGCTTCCAATTTTGTAATGAAAAGTCAGGCTTAAATCCGTGCTGCATCTGGAAGTCATGTAAGTGACAATGAATGACAGCTTATTTCTCGTGCAATTTACCCATATTTCATAGTGCTCAGTCAGTCAGTTAAGTGCCATACGTGAAACACGCTTAGGCGATCATGTCCCGAAAAAGACATGGCTGACTGGGCAGAAGATTATCCCACAGTAGGTTGCTATTGCTTTCTACAGTAGACTGGTTGCCAGCCAAGGCTATAGAACCCCATCTGTCCTGTTATTTAACCCATAACTGGAAAGAAGAGACAGATTAATACCTTTCCCAATGGTATTTGCACGTAAATGAATGCAATGAATTCAACTGGAATTTGAACTCAGCTCTCTGATTTTTCGTTCCGAGCCGATATCCACTGCACCACAATGCGCACATCATAGTGCTCATCAGCAGCAAAAAATGGATCCTGTATGACACCCCCAAGCATGCCAGGCATTGGTTGTCATACTACAAGACCACCTATATACCCACACAAGATCATGCTCTCTTGGGAAAGGTATTAATCCGTCTCTTCCTTCCAGTTATGGATTAAATAACAGGACGGATTTAGTTCTATAGCCTTGGCTGGCAACCAGTCTACTACAGAAAGTAATGGCAACCTACTGGGGGATAATCTTCTGCCCAGTCAGTGTATCACTTAACTGACTGACTGACCAGTAGGGAAAACCATCACTACACATCTGTCTCTGCAAAATGTGTGCAACAGGAGCCAGTATTATTCAATTGCAAGGGTGTACAGTTCTTCTAATGCCAGTCCTTATGTGGTGCAGTTAGCCAGGGATATTATATGACAACTTGGCTGAGAGATACTGTACCATTCACCTTACCCTCTAGACCTTATGCCACAGATAACCATCTCTTCCATTCCTTGGCAACCAACGTAATGGGAAATCCTTCACAAATGAGGCAGACTTGCAGTAGGCACTCATAGGTTTCTTTGTATCAAAGATACCAGATTTATACTACCAAGGCATTATGCAGCTGGAGCCATGTTAGAAAAATATTCTGGATGTTGATGGGGGTTTGCTTTGAGAACTAACAGCATGTCAAATTTGCTGAATATTATTATTTTTTTTTCTTTTCCTTCCAATAAATAAATTAGAAAAAAACAATGAGGATTTTTTTTTCGTTATCTTGCAGTAAAACTTGCATCACTAAACCATTGTTTAAAAATAAAAGTCTTATTTTGGCTTTAAATAACCTACAATATATTCAATAGAAAATGAACCACTTAATCCATCTCCTTCCAAAGATGACGGCAGAACATTTTGTTTCCTAGAAAACTAGCCTTGTCTTGCATCATTCATAGTAAAAATGGATCAACATTAATTTGGTTTGGATTTCATTTTATTATAAGATATCTTATAAAGATGGGGAAAATTTAGATTATGCATTGCAGCTTAAACCTTATATTTTCCTTGTTATTTCTCCCTAGATAAAAATAACTGTTTGCTTTGTATAGCTATGTATTGTTATAAGTTTAATCTCTTACAGAAAAATATTGCACCAGTTTTATAGATTCATAGGAAATGCTGTCTTTGACAGGGACTGATCGCAACCAAAGACGCGCAAACTTAATTTCCCAATACAAAGTTCTACTCATACAAATTAAGCTCAAACTTCAGAAGGTAAAAACATCTGACCAATGCCAAGCATGTAGAAAGTTTGCAAGCTTCAAGCACATCCTGACTGTTTTGAATATTCTCTTAAAGGTTACATAGGCAATCAAGCAAGTGCTGCTGTTTTGTTTTTTTGTTTTTTTACTGATTCTATCATCTCCCATTTGTAAATAATATAGTCTGGGAGAGATGGTCATTTTTGTAAAAAGTATAAAACTATTAAAATATGGTCATAAGAATATGGCAATAGATTCTTTTTTTTTTTTTTTTTTTTTTTTTAGCTGAGTGGTTGCAATTGTTGTTGGGGGTGGGGGATACCAAGCAGCTATTTTATTTATCCAATCTCATTTTGGTGTTGAAGATTTATCAACTTTTGGCATACCTGACTGGATTTGGTATAACTATAGCAGAAAGTATTTGGTTGTACGGAATGTTTGTGTTGATTTTTTAGTTGTTCATGTTCCAGTATGTTAGAACACATCAAATTTATAGACAGATATAATATGCTTATATTTTCAATTAGAGCCGACTTCAAACTATCTCTTAAAGTTTAAAATTACTTAAATTGTATCAATGTTGCATCCCTAGGAAAATGGAAGATTGTAAGTTGCATTTTAGTAACTTGATACTTTCTTTTTTTATCACCGTAAAGTTTAAAATGCCTTGCAAGGAATAAAAAAGATATGTGCTGTGTACACTGAAGGTGCCTTAAGTGCTTTAGCTGACGGAACTGTATGGAAGTAGTTTGCTAAGTTTAGAGCTGATGGTTGTCACGTTATTGACGAACAACACTCAGGCAGGACCCCCACCACCATTACAGATGGCAACCAAATCACAACATTGAGAATAATTTGCATTACACATATCAACTGGTTTGGGTTTTTCTTTTTTTATTGTTTATCAACTGCAATGGGCAGTTATTTAGTGCCAACAAGATTTTTTACAATCTATTCATATGAATAGAATATGTATTCTTTGTAAGAAATCATGTATTGACGTATTTTTGTGAAAAGGGTTTTGTCGAGTCTGATATGTATGAATGTATTTTTCATGTATTGCTGGTAATATTTTTCTTCAAAAAATGTATTGCTGAAATTTTTACTATAAAAGTATATTGTTATACTTTCATAGTGTCTTGACCCCATTTTGGATGTTAACTATAGTCCCCTAACTGGAACCGTAACTCAGGGTCAGAGTGGACCTAGAAACAACATTTAAGTGGTTCCATGCTTTCCACAACCTCCCAATCAGAGGACTTGCTGCCGGATGCAGTTTATCACCACACCAAATGTGCCCACATTCTGAGTGTCAGTAAGAGAACTGGATAAATTTCTAGGACACAAACAAATGTTGATATGCATTTATACAGAGGTTGCTTCAATCAGTTATCACACTAAAAGCAATTTATCATTTTATAGAATGCTGCTAGAAAGTAGAGTATTTGATTTTGATATACTTGAACAAAAGAAAATTACTGTTTTTCTACTCAAATGGTTACACATTAGAAAAGCTGGTTCATTGTATGATGCCAGACCATTTTTCTCATCAGAATACATCTTACAGATTTATAAATGTGTCATTCACCTGTGTATTGAATATTGATTCTATATCTGGTATGATGCTCCTGCTGTATATCTAGAGATTCTTAACAAAATCCAAAAAAGGGGTCTGTAATTGTTATTGGTCCTACTCTACTTCCATCATGTTCCCTCTGTCTTTTATATTAATATTTCTTGGCAGTTTTAGTATCTCAACTGTATAAATTTAAGCATATTACTTGTTTCATTCCCTTACATGCAAATACCCTTGGGAAAGGTATAAATATGTCTTCTGTCTCTGGCTATGAGCTGAATAGCGGGGCAACATTGGGTTCTGTAGCATTGATTGTCAACCAGTCTATTACAGAAATTAACAGCAACAATCTTCTGACTAGTCAGTTATGGATTAAAAGAAACATGATTACCCAAATGTGTATCATATATGGCACTTTACTGACTAAATTGGTAGTTAGGTCTCATATTTTTACTGTTGAATTAACAAGATGTAACTAAGTTTTATTCCAATAGCTTTCCTTGCACTACTTGCCTTTAGATTTCCTAGTTTCTTGTTTCTTTACTACCTACAATTTTCAAAATTCTTGCCTTCTGTCTTGCTCTTTTATTCATTTCATTCTCTTTCAGTAACCTCTTGCATCTTAGTGGCATTATCTCCTTGCTTGAGATTAAATGAATATTAAAAAAAATTTTTAAATGTACCTTATCACTTAGAACACAAAATTTATGGAAAATGTCAATTTTAATGAATTCTTTAAAACTTGGGAATCAAAGCTTTGTGCTCTATTGAAATGTCTGTAGTGTGTTGAGTACATTTTTCATTCTTGTTGCACAATTGATGTTATATTAAGATGTCGGAACACTCTGTAAAAGCAAGTTATAAGATTGGTTAAATGGTGACTCGGTCAAGATGTCATACTAAAAAACATTGTCTAGTTTAATCTTATTACACAAATCAAGATACTGGGTAAATTCAGATCAATTTTTAGTTAAAAGTCAGGCCTCATACCTGACAATTTATTGTTTTCACCATTAAGCCTAACCCGCATATTAATCCAGGAAGTAGGTTGATAATTTCCATGGGCTTTATGGCCTCATGAGAAGAAGAAAAAAAATCACGAATTACATTACTTCTCCCCTCTTCACAACTGATTCCTATAATTAAGAGTATTTACTTCATAAATGAAAGGTTCTAATGGTATTTTGGAACATTTTGTTTTTCCTCCCCTCACTGGTTGCCTCACTGGTGTGTGTATCAAAATAATAATATTGTGCTTTTTATGCTGGGCACAGTGAAAGGAGATAGCTGTTTGATAAAACCTGGTGGTGGTGGGTATCCTCAACCTGAATAGGTAAGATGACTAACAGAGGTTAGGTTTGTTAACTGACAGTGTAATTCCAACCAGATAATTATTTTTGACTGGGTTAAGGTCTAATTACAAGCCTGAGGTCCTGCTTCAGGGTTTTTTGCTTTGCTATGTGAGGAGCAATAGATATTACCTCTTTCTTTTATCAACCATGACTTTGTGGTACTTGCATTACTTATTGCACCTTACTCATTTAATATTTGTTATATCCTCACAAATACACACACTTGGTTAGAAGGAAAGTTCTTGTAGTTTCTAAATAAATGTCATGCTCTACAAACTACAAGAACATTCCTTTCAACCATATATAATGATAAAAATATAATTTAAGGTATGTTATATTTATGGGTAAATGTGCACAATATCAGGAATGCAGTATATGTAAATATAAAAGTTGACATTCAGGTCAACAGCAAGGCCTGAAGATTAAGTTCAAGCATGAAACACTGTCCCTGCTTGTTGACCTCAGTGTCAATTTGTATATCCTGGAACGGTCAGTTCATAATAAGCACCTGATAATTGAAGAGTGTATCCTGAAACTGAGTCCTGCTATAGATGTAGAGTAATATATATATATATATATATATATATATATATATATATATATATATATATATATATGAGTAGTTGGGAGTAAGACTGGGTTGACAAATGAATATATTAGATAGCAAGTCTTCTTTGAAATAATACTTAGTTTCTGTTGTAATTAAATTTAAATGACTGCTCCACTCCCCATTATGATAGCCTTCTGACTCATTTGGTCAATTAACAAAACAAAGATCAAAAACTCAAAACTGGTCATTCCCCACACCCGGGTTCAAGTAACAAGTCATTCATGGCCTTGTCAAATAAGTTCACTTAGGAAAATCTCAATTTATACAGGCAGTTCCCATCAAGACAATGGTATTCATGGAATCCAATGTGCTTGTTTAGTTCACCATAATGGAAGCACCCTTCAACATTGCAATGATTGTAGTACTTCTACCAAAATCTATTATATTCTAGTATTACATCCTTCAGAAATTATGAAAATTCCTAAATCTGTAATACAATGAGTTTAAAGATGCTGTAAAATTTTATATATATATATATATATATATATATAGTGTATCGAGGCATCAAATAATTTTCTAAACATATACTGTTAAATATAAGAGATGATGAATGTCTATTATGTTTAATCATGAGCCGTTCTAAATGTATTTTGGCTTTAATTTCAGTTTAAAAAAAAGAAAAAAATTCTCCAACATTTGGATAATTTTTTATTAATTTGGTTCTAAGCTTTCGGCTCACATGAGCCATCTTCAGAGAGGTTATTAATATATTACATTGCATTTGAATACATGGCTCTGTTGTCATTTCATGCTATCATGCGGTGTGACGTCATAGAACCGCATTGCAAATTTGCAAACTGCGTTTGTTATTTTTGGTAACTATTGCCGTTGCCTAGCAGAGTTTTGTTAACACAAAATAAAATAGTCGCTGATGGTGGATGTTATTGTGTTACCGTCTTAATAACCTCTCTAGTAGTTTATACATGTTGTAAAGTAATAATTAATAATAAATATCCATTGGTCTATTTTTATATTGAGCACCGTTTTAAATTAATGTTGCAATTATTTTCTTCATTTCTTATTCATTTGTGTGTGTGTGTATGTATGCATGTATATATAGTTACAAAGAATTTATCTCTTTAATAGAGAAGTTTCATGAGGTTAGATTATCAGATAAATTTTAATCACCACAGAACTGAATTTCTGGGACGAGGAGTTATTATTTACACTTTATCAGGGCTAAATGGCATGAAGGTTGAAACATGGTAACAACAAAGATGAGGACAATAGTCTACACGTAAATAGTGTAAATAACAACAAAACTACATAGGTTCACCAAGTGTCACCTCAAATTAAACAGGAAGAACCCACAACAAGTGCTTTGAAGATGACAAAAAAAGAAAAGAAAATATTAATTCCTTATAATATAGACCCAATGTTTAGTTTATCGAACATGTTGCTGATTGTGCTCAGTTTTGCAAATTGTAAGTGGCTAAACAGATTAGTCGTGATAATACCAACAAGTGTACTCCTGCTGTCAAAAATGACAGCAAAATATTTTAGAGCATTATATATATATATATATATATATACATAAAGTCTTTATAATAGAGAGAGTAGATAATATATATTTTCACTACTTGACATAATTATTGCAAAAAAATAAAATAAAGCATCGTTAAAGAGCAAACATTTGGCAAGAGCTTTCATAACTGGTAGTAAAGAGATCAAACTGAGCCGGCACTGCCTCACTATTGTCTTTCTTTTGCCATGAGCACGACAGGAGGGATATATATATATATATATATATATATATATAAAATACACACACAGTCTTTGTTATTATTATTATAATAGGGCAGTTTTTTTTTTGTTTTGTTTTTTTTTTTTTTTTTTGCTTGCACATAGCAAGAACTCTGAAAACTAATTAGGTGTGGCATGACAGCCCTCACTGACTTGTTACTTACTGTTTTGTTAAATGAATCAAATTTATTCTGAATGCAGGAGCTGCTATATCCATTATTCCTGGGGTAGTTATCTGATAAATATTTTCATTATATCTACCAAAGAACAACAAAATGAACATTCAGTCTGAGCCAAGCTGAACATTACATTGGGCAGTATAAGGTATGAGTTTACATGGATATTTATGACTGCAGAAATGACTAAAATTTTACATTATGACTCTACCCACGCCCCCCGGATTTTGGAATGAATGCTGATTATCAGCTAATTGATAGTACAAAAGTGTAGATGATATATAATCTTCACTATTGATCATGAACATAACATTGATTCAAGATTCTATTATTCTTCTGTCATAGCAAGCAATTATCCACAAATTTTGTAACCTGGTCTCCAAATCAATTTCAGTGCAATGAAAGGGCTTTCATTAAAATCTGACATTTTCAAAATGGGGGCAAATATCAACTTAACATAACAAGAATTTATAACTCCTTTAAAAACCAGAATCAAACTCTCATCCAATTTTCTTTGAAATGTACACACTCTGTTTGAAATTGTAGATTTTGGCACTCCACCTACACTGGATTATCCTATACTAAATTTAAACTCCTTGGCTACAAATTTATAAAAAATGTGCTTATTGATGATTGACCAAGTATCAACATAGCATCAAGTGCCAGTCCACCTGGACAATGTTTGTAACTCAATCATTTGATTTCTCTGAATATAACTTCGTTCAGTTATGGAACACTTTCAGTATTAGCTTTATGGACAATGTTTAGTTAAATGTGTATTTATTTATTTATAGGTTTGACATTCAATAAACTCTGAAGACACAATGGTATTGATTGAATACTAATATTTTGTAATATTTATAATCTTACAAATCCATGTCTCTGACATGTATGAGTATATATATATATATATATATTTGTTAGATTAAGCGCTTTAATTTAGAAACAAAGTTTTTACAATTTGGTCATTTTTTTTTCTTGCCTAAAGGATTAGGTCTTTTGGCAAGCTTTCTGTTGGTGACACAAACATTGTTACTTTTTTGTGTGCATGATATATACATGGTAGTATTATTCATTTACCTACAAGAAAATATTTGTCATTCATTAACTGAGCAGCCTGTACTTTTTTCAATTAAAATTTAAAAAACCTTCCTGATAAATTTATTTTCCTGAAAATTTTTTTTTTCAAGTCCAGTAGCTTTTATTGCTTTTTCAATATTGATGGAGCTGTTCTTCCCTAACCTTTTATTTAAAGCATGAAAGGTCAACCTCATGATGATGTCATTATTTTCTCAAGTTACATTTGCTATCCATTTCAGTTTTTTACTACTATTGGAAGTCTAAGTGATGTGGTTTCTATTATTTGGTACATTTTTTTGTTTGTGATTTGGTATCACCAGTCCACAATTAAAAAAAAAAAAAAGATCTTTAGTATGAATCCATTTTTTCTCTCTCCAGCTATGGGTCAAATAGCAGAGCAGATTGGGTTCTGTTACCTTGGTTGGCAGCCAGTCTACTGCAGAAAGTATTGGCAACTTACTGCAGGAAAATCTTCCACCCAGTCAGTTGAGACTTTTTTTTTATAATCATGTCACCCTAAGCAAGGCATTTTACTGCCACTGTTGTGCAGGGGGTTACATAGGAGGAATGTTATGAGAAGGAATGAGAGGTTGCAGGGGGTGGCAGGAAGAGAGTAGGAGAAAGAAGAGAATACTGATGAGAGTGAGGTGAACGAAGAAAAAACATGAGAGAGAGGATGTAAGTTAGTGAGACAGGAGATGAGTATTGACTTTACATTTAAATTCTTGGAGATTATAGTTGTTAGGAAAGCAAGTATGTGGAAGAGAATTCCACAGACAGAAAGTGCGAGAAAAGAAGCTGCTGGAGTAGAATTTGCATTTACAAGTTATTGGTTTCACAGTAAAAGGGTGGGACCTAGTTGCTAATCTTTTGGCTCGAAGAAATTCATATATAGGGGTATCAGTGAGCTAAGTTTATCGGAGCAGAAGCCATGAAAGTATTTGTAGAAGAGACACAGGGAAGCCACACTGCGTCGGTGAGAAAGCGACTGTATTCTAGCTTCCAACTTGGGATCGATCACATTACAGATTCTCTGTTGGTCGAGGACACCTAAGTGGATAGCAGGAGCACCTGACCAGATATGGCAGCAATATTTAATGCACGGGCAGATAGTAGATTTGTATATGTGCAGGATTTTCGGATGGGGAAAAACTTCCTGGCCCTACACAGAGAACTGACTTTCTTAGCAGCGGATTTAGCTATGGATTCTATATAGTTATTCCATTTGAGGTCTGATGTGAGAGTTAATCCGAGGAGACACAGCATTTTACTTTCAGGGAAACAAACCTGATCCATGTTAATGGGCGGGAGGAATGATTGTCTGTGATGGTTATTAGATAGCAGCTTCGTTTTGAAAGCATTAAATTTAACAAACCATTTCTTATCCCAGTCTACCACAGATTGGAGGTACTTTTCAAGCTCGGCAGTGAGGTTTGCTTTGTCAGCCTCAGTAGATTTTTGATTGAGACGAGAGTAAACCGTAGTGTCGTCAGCATATATGCCCACTTGGGATCTTATTACATCAGGGAGATCCTTAATATAGATAAGGAAAAGCGTTCGACCTAGAGTAGAGCCTTGAGGGACACCCGCATTCATGTGATAGTATTGGGAGGCTTGTCCATTCAATACCACCTTCATTGTACAGTTTGAAAGGAAGGACTGGATTAGGTCAAACATTTGTCCAGTTATACCATAGCCCTGCAGCTTGCATAGAGGGCCAGCATGCCAGACTCTGTCAAAAGCTTTGAAGATGTCAAAAGCAACAGTTTGAGCTTCACCGTTTTTGTCGAGGGTCTGGTGTATATACTCAGTGATGGTCATGAGCATATCAGCAGTTGATCTGCTTAAGCGGAAGCCATACTGTTTGTCCGAGAAGAGTCTGTGGGCTGTGAGGTGTTGTACCACCTCGGTATTGATGATGGCTTCTAACACTTTACCAAAGATCGATAGGAGGCTGATGGGACGATAATTAGTGGAGTTAGAGGGTTCTCCAATGTTTTTATATATAGGAACCATGGAGGAGGGTTTCCAGCAGGCAGGAAAGCAATAATCAGAAAGGCAGTAGTTATAGAGTTTAGATAGAACAGAGGAGAGTTCAGGAGCACATTTCTTTAGGACAATGATGGGTATTCCATCGCCACCGCTTGCCTTATGGGGGTCAAGCTTAGAAATTATTTTGGAGACCACCAAGGGAGTAATTAGTATGTCAGTCAGTTGGGCCTGAGTTCGGAGAGGGAAGTCTGATACAGATATTCCAGACGGGTCCTGCGTCAAGTTAGTGGAGAATCCGTGAGCGAAGCACTCAGTCTTGTCTGTTGAAGAGGTGAGGACCTCAAATTCGTTGATTAGAGGGGGGATTGAAAGCTTACTGTTCAGCACGCTTTTACAGAGCCGAACTTATAGGATGCTATGGGTTGCTTCATTCTGGCTGCAAACATCAGCTTAGCTCCTTTAAGAACTTTCTTGCATTCATTGCGAGCCAAAGCAAAAAGGCACCTGTTATGGTCTGATGCATGACTCCGGTAAAGCCAAAAGAAGTGATTTTGGTGGGCGATGACAGCTGAGCAGGCAGGGGAGAACCAGGGGGATGAGTGGGATTTAAGTCTCAACCTTCTGGCAGGGATAAAAGCATCAATGCCAGCCTTAACCCAAGAGGAGACCTCAGCCACACAGTCTTCAACAGGAAGGCTGAATACTTTATTCCAAGGGACGTCACTCAGGAAATCGCGGAATGAGTCCCAATTGGCTCTTTGGTAGCAGTAAAATATTCTGCTGGTCTGAGGTTCTTGGGTTGGGTGGAGGCGGAAGGAGATATTGACGGAAACTAACGCATGGTCAGAGTTTCCAAGAGAGCAGAGTTGCTTGACATTGCAATAGTCAGGGGTAGAGGTAAAGCACAGATCTAGTAGTGAGTTGTGTCTGTTAGGGTTATTACAAAAACAGTGGGGAACTCCACCACCTGCATAAGGGACTGAGTGATAGAAAAATTCATAGTGTGTACACCAGCAAGATCTGTGATGGAGTTATCTAGCCACTCAGCATGATGGGCGTTAAAGTTGCCAAACACAAATATATGGGCAGACGGGTGGGAGGAAATGGCCTTGTCAATATTGTTGGAGATGCTGTCAAGAACAAAGCAGTCGGGAGATGATGATGAGCGGTAGAGAAAGAAGAGATAGCTTACTGAGCTTAGAAGGGAGAGACGGAAACACATATAAGAATGATGTAAGGATTCAAGAGAAATCATCCTGGCTAGAGGAAGGCGTTCACTGACATAAACCCCAAGCTCATGCATGTGGACATTGGAGTCCTTTCTGAAGTGGGGAAGGTAACCAGGGATAGAGAAATCAGAAGAGGGAATTGAGGGGTTGAGATAAGTCTTGCAGAGAGCTAGGATGTCAAGGGAGTTTTGATGGAGAAAAGCTTCAACGCTACTGAAATTGGTTCGGGTACAGCGGATGTTAGTAAAGGAAATGTTAAGAGGTTTAGGTGATTTTCATTTGTCTGGTTTAGCTTTTTTCATGGAAATAGGGATGTTCATGTTTAATGTTGTTGTTGTAGAAAGATCTCAAGTAGAGGAGGCAAATGGTCATTAGCTGCAACATTCACTGGAAGGGAACTGGCACAGGCTGCAGCAAAGTGTGGCCTCTGGGTTGCTCACCGACAGCACCTGCAGGGACACCTATCCATGCACGACATGGCACTGCAAGAACCCCGATATTATGCAACTGTTGATCAGAGTGACCACTCTTGATGCTACGCAAGAGGTAGGGCTCCTAAATACCAGTCAGAAGCAGCAACCAGAAAACTGCCACCCGGGACCCTCACAATGAAGAGACATTGCTACTGACCACGTACAACACAGGATAATCGCAGAAGCACCATTACCGAGGTCTGAGAAGAAAAAGTGTCAGAGACCACTTCCTGAACAGGAAACAAATGGCACTTAACTGACTGATTAAATTGGCAGATAGGTGTCATTGTGTTACTGCTGAAATAGCTAGATATAGTTGTAAGTTCTATTCCAATAGTTTTTTTCTCATACTTCTCACCTGTTGAACTCTTTTTGATTTCTTACTTCCCTGTCTATGATCCTCAAACATTTAAATGTAACCTCAACATCAGTTGCCATCTTCAGTCTTCCTTGAAACTGTTTTTTTTATTGACCTTTCTCCTCACTTTCATTTTCTTTCACTCTCAGTAACCCTTTGCATTTTAGTGGCATCATTGTCTTGCTTGGATGGGGGTTGGGGGACTTTTCAAACCAACTGCCGAAAACTTACTGAATTCCTTTGTTCAAGTGATACAATCATTCTGCTAGCTTTTTTGGATAACAGGGTTTCTAATTAATCTTTTCACTTAAATACTAATTCAAAGAAATTAAACTAATCAGCAGTAGTAAAGTCCTTTGAAGATATTAAAATATTATCAAGTATAACTGATCTCTTCTACTCTAATTTATAAGTTAGATTATCAGCTTGTGTCACTTTAAAGTATGCAATCAGTGCTGCTTTGCATCAAAAGATAAATGATCAACTTGTCCTCATGGGTTTTTTTTTTAGAAATTAATACACTCATCAAGAATATTTAATGTTCTGCAAGGAATTAGGTGCTTACCTGGTCATATTTCAAGCACAAAGATTATAATGGGATGTTAACAGATGATGAACCAAATAAGGAATGCTTTTAAAACCCAATCTTCATGAAATTCAATAATGTCCTCTCGATTATAACAATATCTATCAACAATATTTGATATCTTAAAACAGATAAGATAATTTCTGGTTGTTTGCTAATGCAATGAAAATTGGTGTGACTTGCAGAAATCATTGAAACATGACAGTAATGAATCATTAAAATATGACCATAAAATATAAAAAAAATTATTCAAGGATACATTCAATTGAAAAAATTAAATAGAACATTGTAAGACATCCCATTACTTTATTAAAACTTTATGTAAGATCTCCAAGTCTAACAGTTTGTGTTTTCTTACCCTGGATTAAATTTTCATTGAAAATAATAAAATCTCATTTTATATTAGCACAATACGAGTTCTATGATCATAAAATGGTGACAAGAGATAAAGTTTATCAAACATACACTTATCTTGTTTCCAGACAGTACATTTTTATATAGTAGACCCTCTTCCTCCGGTTAAGTCTTTTTTGCTCTTACATTTCTCCTTGCCATTATTTTCATACATACCATCTCACATTGAAATACCAGTTCTCATATGATTACCAAAGTTAAACAATGTTGATCCTGGTCTGTACCTAGATGGGTGAGTGTTTGAAAATGCCAGGTTCTGTAAGCATGGTTGTGCAGGTGGTGTAATGGATAATGGCTTGGAATTGGAAATCAGAGTAGATTTCCAATTACGGCCAGGTTTGTTATATTCACATACTGTTGTTATAACCTGTTTCTAGCAGTTACAATAAGTTTTGCTTAGGCTACTCACCATGATATCGTTAGAAATATTTTTTACTGACTCCAATAGGTTTTTTGAGTCATTTGGAGTTCTTTATTTAAGACATCTAACCTAGTTCATTTGTGCTACCAGGTGGGGGAGGGTATTTATTCCACAACATTCCTTTGGGAATGGTATGAATCCACTTTTCCCTGAGCTGTGGGTTAATTAGTAGGAGTTGTATCCAAAAATGATTATCCCCAAAAATATTTTACATTCTAAAAACATTTTCTGCAAAAGGTTGATAGGTTGTTAAAAAAAAACAAACCAATATTTAGGCACATGTATCAGTATAAAAGCATATCTGTTAAAGAAAATCACATTCTGGTGTAACTGGGATTTTCATTAAAACCTGCATATCTAAGTTAAGAGTTCTATTTTACATTACTATAGACTGTACTTAATTTGAATTGGAGTTTTCAAAGTTATCGAAGATAGATTTCTACAAATCCAGAACATCATTGGCAGCCTCTCTTTCTCAAAGGCTGTCATCATTATCTGGAAGGAACCATGTTATTAACACTCTTTCTTGTTCTCATCCTTTCTAATATGCCCAGCATGCTGTCAAGTTACTTTCAGTTTTTTCCAGTATCTGATACTAATTTAAAAATACAAAAAAAGACAATTTAATGTTGTCAAGTATATCAATAAAAGACTTTACAGCTGAAACATTGAAATTGGATATATGCAAGTATTGTTTAGCAGGCACTTGGATTCCCAAAGATTTAATTGTGAATGTGTTGTTAATAAGTGATTTAAGATCTTTAAAAATATGGTACCAAGTTCTGAGTTGCAATAACAAACATTAATATTTTTATTAGCTGATGTAGAAAGTATTTCACAGTGGTCTTCTATAATAGAGCCAAGTGGACATTTGTAATTTTTGAACACTGAATGATTTTCAGTTCAGTTATGGAACTGTATTGATGTTTATACTTAAGATGGGGAAAAAATACATTTCTAATTAAAAAAATAAAAGCTCAAGTCTAGAAACATTGATCTGCTGTAAAGAGCCAAAATTCATGAAAAGGATTTACATCTCACATTTTAAACCATTTGGACAAAATGAAACAACTGTCTTTTTCTGTATTTATTAATACTTGTTGAGTTAATGCATTAGGTCCAATATGGAAGATGTTCAGTGCTAAAATTGAATTCAGTATCCCCGCCACCCAAAAAATGAAAAAAATCGGGAATTGAGGTCTATATGATAATTTTACAATAAATACAAGGAAAGTTAAATCAAACCCTTAACATACAGTGCCAAAAGAAATAATGATTACTTACACATATTTAAAAAATATTCTCAGTTCCTTTCATATCTTCCTGGGCATAATTTTCTTATATTTTGCAGATATAAATTGTTTTAGTATTTGGGAACTGGTGCTAAAAAGGAGAAAACAAAATTGTCCTTGGTAGATTTTTTGTTAGCACTATTCAAAGTTGGGTGAGGGGCCAGGGGCAAGGAGAGAAAAAAAAAATGAAAATGACTGAATTGTATTGTGGGTCCCAAGATCTACTTGATATGTCATTTTTGAAAAAGTTAAGCCTGTCTGTCACTTATAATATTCAACAAGGTTTCAATGATTTTCCTAGCAAAAAGAGGCAGAAAAAACAACTCTCTAAAAATAGTTGACATGTTATAAAATCAACTTTCTCAACCTATAATTAAGAAATAATTCAATGATTCAGTGTCTTTCTCTTATTGTAATAATGCTATGTCCACGATAAAATCTAAATCTGGTAGATCTATTAAGTAGGAGAAAAAACAATTATTTTAAATTCTGTCGCCACTTAATCTGGTGCTTTTATTACTTACCATTTATGAAATTAGTAAAGCATTACATCACTAACAATTAAGACTTTGTTGCTGAGTAAATTCTTCAGCAGATATGGTGATTTTCTAAGCATAACTTAGATGTGGTACACAGTCAGAAATATGGGGCAGCCAGTGAGAATCCAACTCACTATTCAGTTGTAATTAACTTAGTAAGACAATCTTGCAAACCATTACACCATGTTGCAGTGCCCATCCTTTAGCAGATATGTGTTGCTTGAAATGATGCTTAGATTTTATAAGTATTGTTTCATTCTATAGTTAAGTTTTAAGAACTTGGAGTTTTCTGTTATTATAACTTTCTTTCTTTAAGAGTGGCAATAAAAGTAGTCTTCTTTGAAATAAAGCATTTACTTGTAAACTTTTCATTGAGTTTTCTGCTAAAAAGGAAAGAATTGCTACTTTGTGCCAAATACAAATATTAATGTGGCAAAAATTTTAAATTTATAGCTTGGGAATTATTGTTTCATTAAGTAATTATCTATTTAATATCAGTACAATAAATAATGACATACTATTTTTATTCCTTCTAATTTTTATACTCCTCTTGAGTATGTATGTCAAAGTTCAGACAGTATGAGTTTTTGATAAAAAGCAGAGTTGAGTGGTTTAAGCTAGAATTGCAGTCACCTGTTTTAAATTAATGATTAAGTATTGTTAATTACAGTTATACCTCTCTAATTCAGCATTCACATGATTTGTTTGGTGCATTTTAATTTCCTTTCATTAGTGTGAGAAAGTAGCAATGATGGCTCAGAATAAAAAAAAAAGTCTGGGGATCATAATTCCAAAGGTCATAAATTAGATACACACTTGGGTGATCATGTTTCTTTCAATCCATTACTGATTAGGCAGATTTTCCTACAGTAGGTTGCCATTTCTTTCTGTGGTAGACTGGTTGCTAAGGCTATAGAACCCATTCTGTTCTGTTATTTAATCCAAAGATGGAGGGAGAAGAGATGAATTAATACCTTTCCCAAGGTAAATGAATTCAAGTGGAATACAAACTAGACTCTCTGATTTCTCATTCTGAGTTGATATCCATTGCACCACAACACACATTCTGTGCTTCTTCTTAGTAGGACAATAATAAGGCCTTGAAATGGTCAATTATACTGACTAAATCCTGCCAATGCAGATATCATCCCTAGTAAATTGCGTGGGACCAGTCAATCGGCATCAAATAGTTTCTTCCATCATAATCAGTAATGTCCTTCCCCACTCAATTCCACATCCCCCCCATCCCCCCGTATGCCTGTGATTGATCAATGAACTGGCACTTCTGGCATACCCTGACCACAGTCTTCATGGCCACCTTAGAAACTGCAGGATCAATCTGTCTTGAAAAGTACAGGGTTTGTTTGATGCCAGTATGTCTACTTTGCCAATGAATGGATTTTATTTAAACTGAAGCTCACTTGTTCACTGATGTTGCACAGACATGTTGTACAGGTTTGATCATTCTTATGTGAAGACATCTCTGCAACATTCCTCGTCAGTTTATTCACCTTCACAGGGACTGCCTCTATCATAACTTGTGAGATGAGACAAGACTGTCACTGATTTCTGGATAGTTCGATGCAAGATGATCGACTTTATGACATCATATGCCAGATACAAGTCTATCTGCATTGATACTGGCAGTCCTTGGCAAAATAGTTGAAGCCAAAGTGTCTGTAACAAGTGATCCTGTTATGGTAGCTGGAGGTTGGTTATAAGTTTTCCATTGGCTGAGTAGCTGCAGCAACTGGCTCAAACATTTCTTCCTCAATCATGATAATGCAGGTTCAGGTTAGCAGTTGGCTTAAGGTCATGTCATCCATCCTAGATGACTCTTGAAGTAGCCACCTGATATTTATTGGTAGTCCCAACATAAATTCACATGCCATCCATAGTTCTGGCAGTTCTCCAAATAGTACAACAATCTCTTCAAATTCTGCACAAAAAAAAAAAAAAGTGTTTCACTAGTGTGCAAACACCACATCATAAATTGTTTGTATGCCATCATCCTTTTAAATACATCTGAAAAGCTCTTACAATCTTGGTAATCACACATGGTTCACAGATGAGCTCCACATGTTTGATCCACTCAACCATAGGCTGACCATTTTATTACCATTGAATTCTAGAATCAACCTTATGTTGTTAGATTTATCTACCATTTTCTGAAAATCTTGCTGAAATAGCTTGTGAGAAATATTGTAATAGGAGGTTCAGATACAAAATCCAGGGCTCTAAGTCCAAAAGGTATAAATCAGTCTTGCAAGTCAAAGGTAGAAAAAAATCTGTAACCAAAGCTCACAACACACAACTACTGTCTTCACTCACAGTGAGTCAAGAAATCCCTGTCATTCAAAATAGCATTCTTTTATTGGGGTAAAAAAAAAGTTGTGATAAGTTGAGACTAATAGGGAAGTCCAAAGAATTATCATATTTCAAGACCTACTAAATCTACTTCATTTTTATTTTTATTTTTATTTTATTTTTTTATTTGGACAGATAGCACAAATTCTTTTTTGGAAACTTGGTTTTCTTTGTTACCACAGTTAGTTTGTGTAGCTGCCATGATTTCTTTTGATATGATTCCAAATGGCAAGTTTTACCAATTATTTAATAATATTAATTATTATTTAATATTATTAATTATTTAATCCCACTTAAAAAAAAAAAAAATGAAGGAAAAAAATCCCAACTTTGAAGTGATAAAAGTGGAATATTCGCAACTTTATAATCTATAGAGTGCAATGTATGTATGTATGTGTGTGTGTGTCTATTTTCTTTTTCTTTTTCAATCTCGATGAATCATAAATAACTTGGAAGTAACGGGTAACTCCTGCAGTTGCACAATTAAAAATTAAATAACTCACTTATTTAAAGTTAAAGATAAATATCAGTGAAAGGTTTAAATAAACACTTTTATTAAAGGATTAACTTTAATATCACTTTTCGTCACAATTGCAGTTCATATCAACTAAACTAATAAAAAATTAAGTGGAGCACATTACATTGCTCACGTACTATTTTTTTTTCTTTCTAGCACATGTACTGTGACCTATTCAATATTTCATAGTTCAGATTCTCTGATGTATTTTAAGAGTGACTTTGTGAACTAGAAAGATCAGTTGCATATATGAAGAAAGATTATACCAACTTAAGTTGTCAAAGATAAATAATTTTACTATTTCTAAATTCTTATAACTTTTGCATACCTCGGATTCTGAAGGTAAAAAGGCTGAAGGCCCAAAAGCTCTTTGCATTAGCTAAGCCTAAAGTCTGCCAGAAGGGCAGCTTTTTAGGCAATTATACAAATAAAATTAATCAGTGTCACCAGTAGTTTTAAATTTCAACCAAACCATGAACCTTTAAAAATAAAATAAAATTGCTACTAGTATGGTGCTGTCTGCATATAGATACCTCCACCTTTTTTTTTTTTTTTTTTTTTTTATATAAAAAAAAACAGCATATCAAGACAAAAGGCCCCAAATGTAATAAAAACAGTTTTGTCATGAAAATGTTTAAGAGTAAAGCCCAAAGTACTTAACTATTTCTTAATTCTTCTCACACATTTAAACATTTTTTGTCTGTTTGTCTGCATGGGACCAGAGGTGAATATTGAAAATTTAGCACTTTTGTTTACTGTGAAAAACATTAATTTGGAAATTCTTTCAAAAATCAAATAATTGTATGATTTTAATTAAATTTTCCGGATTTATACACAAATTAATTTATTTCTGAAATTATTATTTTTATACAATCTTGGTAAAAAAAAAATTTTTTTCTCTTCTGTCGAAACTGTTTTATTAGTTAAATAAAGGACCTATTAGGGAATGTAAACCATCTATTTATTTTTTTATTTTTCAAACAGTTGCTCTTTTCCCAAAAATATTCTCCAACTAAAAACTGACATTCATTAATTAGATAAGCTTTTAATTGCTTTTATAAATAATATATAGTTAAGATATTACTGTTTAAAGAAAAACATTTGAATGAATAATAAATTTTTATAAGAATTGTTTTCATTTGTAAATCGTAATTTATAAAGTTTTTAAAATTTTCAAAATTTTGTGTTAGGTTAAGTGAAGGCTATATATACCAAGGAAAAATTGAAAAGACTGAAATCATCACACACTAAGACATTTTAAGATAATTTTTTATTTTTGTTTTTTAGTTATGTATATAAAACATGCTCATTTTGAAAATATGGATGACTATATACAACATTAAAAAAAAAGATGGAATCGATAACTATAGTAAATTTAAAGTTAGCATTCTTAAAATTAAATTATGGAGAACATTTCAAAATATTTTAAGATTACTGAGTACTTAAAAATTATAAAAAGTGTCCACCCCCTTATTTTCTTAATTGTTTTAAGCAATAAAGTCTCTGTAGAACAGCAATAAATATAAATACCTTATCAATGCTTGTCAAGTGTTTGATGAGCATTGAAAGATACTTTTAAAAATTAA
Source organism: Ascarosepion bandense (assembly GCA_037127315.1). Classification (NCBI taxonomy): domain Eukaryota; kingdom Metazoa; phylum Mollusca; class Cephalopoda; order Sepiida; family Sepiidae; genus Ascarosepion; species Ascarosepion bandense. The sequence continues at coordinate 9,957,634 of JBBBDQ010000548.1, read as the reverse complement.
TTTTTCTATTCTTTTTTTCCTTAATTACATTGCAATGAAAGGCAGCTAAAAAGGGCACTAATCAGCTATTTTAGAGAAAATAATTAAAAAAAAAAAAAAAATCAATTCCAATCAATATAATTTCTGTTTGAAAAATACAACAGTATTTTGCTTACTAGAAATAGTAAATTTAGTCTTTTTTTAGCTCTTAATTAAAGCTAAAAATGAAAGTTTCAAGAATGCTTTTTCACATATAAAAATTTTAAAACTTAAGTATCACAAAAAAGTGTAGGGTAGGTACCTTTATTTATTTTTATATATCTATATATAATGCAATGGATGAATTCTCTAAATTATGCAGAAATGAAAATAATACTGACTTCTCATTTTAAGATATATTTACCAATAAAATCATCATTGCCTTCAATCACGGCCATCAGTCTACTTCAGAATCTACTGCAACTCTTTTGGACAGTGTCCTTGTTTAAGTTGGTGAATGCTGCCATAATCCTTACCTTCATTTAATCTTTGTTGTTAAAAGAAGTTTTGTTGGTCTCTTGTGCAACTCCACCCCACAATAATGATCAAAGGGATTGTTCTCTGGGGAATTGGGTTGGTAGATGTAAGGGGTGATGTAGTTGCAGTGTCCTCTTACCAGACATAGTCTTCCAGCAGCCATCCTTTTGACCAAAGGCAGTACTACCTCAAGACACTTGATGTAGGACTCCATGTTGAGTCTGAGGCCCTCATCAACAAATTCAGGAGTTCTTTTCTTATCAGAACACCCAGAATAAGTTTTCATAGCTACTAATCACTATTAGACTCTTCCAACTGTTTCCAAGTACTTTGAACGGTCCTTAAATTGGAACCCAAACCCTCTAAAATATTTGTATTGTGGCTTTCAGCATGAATGCCAAGCAGTACAACATGGTGTGTATACACACACACAACTAAATAAAGAGGACATGAGAAAAACTGTTTTTCAAGCCTATGCATCCCATCCTGTGATGGACCTTATCAAAACAAAGATGAGATGAAATGAATTTTATTCTGAATAAAGTATCTATAAACAAAAAAATGTTTATAAATTATTCATAAGATTAACTTGAATTATTAAACATTTAAAACATGTCATAGTTCATATTTGAAGAGAATTTTTTATGTGCAGTAAATGTTATGAGATGCTAAAATGATGAAAATTAACTATTTTCTTTGGATTTATTTTTAATTTTTGTTGTATATATTTGCTTGGGAAAGTATTGCTTCTATTAGAAAAGGTAAGATTGGGGAAAAAAACTGGGAGATACATAAAAATTTTGATAATATTTGATGGCAGCGCTCTCAAGAATTTTTCTTCTGAGTAAATTATTTTCTCTTATGATGAGTTTGGCATTTTTTAGGTCAAAATTGTGATTGAATTTATTTCTATGTATGACCAATGCATTTCTTAAATTATTATTTATGAGTTCTATATTCATAAATATATTTTTTAAATTTGTGCATGTTTCTCCAACGTATTGTGAGGGACAATTTTGGCAAATTACTTTATATATGCCTGCTTCTGAGTTATTGTTTTGAGATTTTTTTAGATCTGATTATATCCATGATAGTTTTTGAAGTGGTTGTGAGTATTTGGATGTTGTGTAGATAGAGTAAATTGTTCTGAATAGTGGATGTTACAGAGTTGGCAGATAGTATTATGTATCTATATTGTTTAGTTGATTATTGTGGATAATGTTTTTGTAGTAGTTGTGTGTATTTTACCTGCCTTTTTGCATTGTGGATAAATTAATATGGATATTGTGGGGTTTTAAATGTGTTTTCTATGTACATTTCATATTTAGATAAATATTAGAAGCTGCAAATTCTTAATGCTCTTAAATAGAAACCTATAATTATACTAGATTCGATTTTAGAAGAGTGGTTTTAATAGAAAGTGATCAGGTATTTTTTGTTGGTAGCCCTTTCTGTAGACGTCAAAACTGAGTTTGTTTCTGTGTAACGTGATATCTGGCAATAGATATAGTGTTTCTTTAGGAATTCATTTTTTGTTTACATTTCTTGTGTTTTGGTAATAGCATGTTCTCAAATTTGGTGACTTTGTAAGTACAACCTGCATAAATTAATCTTTTATTCTTTAGCTACTCTTAAACCTTTTTTTATATACTAAAATTTGTTTTAGCTTTGTTTGCTGGAAGCATTTTGCACTAATCAAAAGCTTATGGTAAAGCAGAAAAACATTTTTTTTCTCAAAAAATCGGTTAATTCCCCAAATAAAAATATCCTACCAGTTTATTTACTTAATTTACCTTTTTCAGAACACTTATTGCACATCTGCATTTTTGCAAGCTAACTTACCTTAGCTTGGTAGATGTGCAGGTGGTGTAACAAATAATGGTTTGGAATGAGAAATTGGAGAGCTGAGTTTGAATTCCAGTTAGGTACATTAAATTCATTTACATGTAAATATACTTGGTACAGGTATGAATTCATCTCTTCTCCTCCTAGCATGAGTTAAATATGGAACTTGTATATGGAAAAATCATTATTCTCAAAGTTGTTAATGCAATATTCATTTGCAAAAAAAAAAAAAAAATTCTTACAATCTAAAAAGTTTCTGCTTTAAATAACCCATAACGCAATAAAAGAAATGGATTTATCTTGATTCTTAGTGGTGGGGGCAGGGTGCATGAAAAAAAACTGTATCCTGTTCCCTACCCCGGTTACAAACGTCTCTTTTTCTCATCTGTTTTTGTTTGCTAAATTTTGAAGAATATATTTGTCGAGGGAAAGTTGTCATTCTATCCCCACTAATTTTAAGGACAAATATGTGTCTCAAATTATTTTGCTTGGACATTATAAAAATAAAGGAATATGTCTTCCATAAAATGCAGAGCATTCATGATAACCAAGTAATATTTTAAAAATCCAGTAGAAATTTTTTATGTCAAGTGAAGTTTCACTCAGTATACAATGGTTCTTTTTTTAACACTCAGGTTTTGTTTTTATCAGTGTGTTCCAGTTTCTATACTCTCTTGGCTTCCTCTTGTATCAGTTGTACTTGGTAACTTACTTGACACAATGAAATGGTATCTTTTGGTCTTTGGGGGAATGTTCTCATTCTTATAACTGTCACATCTTGGGAATTTCAGAACTTGTAACCACCAATTCTTCCTTACTCTAATCTGCTTCTCCACTGAGCCTGTCAGCTTCTGTACTGCATGACCCAGAGATTAAACTTTTAGCTTTCAAAGAACCAAAAGAGTTTGTCGGACACTAGACATGATAGTGAAAGAAGAAAAAAAAAAAACTGCCACATCACTGTGAATCAAATGAAAGTCTTACACCCACCCCCGGTGGTAGTATGAGTTGGATACTAAATAAACATATTTACCAAATAAAAACAATAAAAATAATTAACTGAATAAGAATGAAAATAATTCTATGTGCTGTGTCATCCCCCCAGCCCCCACCCCCAAGACGTTCATGATGGTAGTTTTCCACAATTACCTGTTCTGCACTCCATTTACTCAAGTCGTCGTTGTTTTCCTCTTGCCTTCAACTTTGTTTGCCATTTTCTCTAAAACTTTACAGTTCATATGTTTGGTCCATAGTATTCTCAACATCCTTCTGTAGAACTACCTTTCTGTTGCTTCAAGTCTCTTCATCTGCGAGAAGATTGTCCTGCATTTACTATCATATAAGAGAACTGATATTGCATAACAACTTGGTATTTTAACAAAATTTTAAGATTAAGACACCTTAATTTTGACTGACTTACCAACATTGTTTGGGCAGTTGAATTTTCTATAATTACTGTTATTTTTGTTAAAGTTTTCTGTCTTTGTCAGATGTTTTCTAAGAAGGGGGAATATACTATAGTGTAACTGAATTATATATTAGTAAGATCACTAAAAAAATTCAAACAGTTCTTTGCTGTTTCTTATTTCAAACTTTATTAAATGTTACAAAATATTTTAAAATAGTTTTGTCGATTAGGGAATATCTCATAGCAATAAAAGAACTTGAATAGAAATTGAGGTTTGTCTCATACTGGTTTGTGGTTCTGGCTCTCAGCAATTGAAACAGAGTTAGCAATGAACTAAGTAAAAGTAAACAAATTTCTGTGGATTCTAAAGAAAAGTGAGGTGAGAAATTTAATTTCATTTATCCTTTTAAGAATATCCTCTTCAGCTTGACCTCAGAATTATATCAATAACAGATCTTGTACGATGATGGTTAATTTACCAAATCATTTCTCATTAGTTTGATCTTTGCTAAAAGAATAAATATCTTGTACATCAGCAAATGGAAGTTGAGATTTCTGAGAGTTATTTTTAACCAGGGCAATGCTAATAATATATTTGCTGACATGTAAATTGATGAATATTTATCATTATTCACTTTACATCCTGACTATCCCCTCCCCCCATACACACTCTTTGACACTTTATCTTTTTGTAGTCATGGTTTTAGGTATCCAGGACAAATGGAGACAAAGATGTAATGGATTATATCCTGTACAATTACCAGTTCACTGTTGATAGTATCTCAGTATTCCTCCAGCCTCTGTTGTCTCTCTTACATTTGAGTTGACAAGTAACAAAAGAGGTGGGGATAAAAAAATAACACTTTGACCACAATTTCTGTCCATTTATCTTAAAATTAGACTTTGTAGGTTTTAGGTCACCATTAAATTGGTGACTACAGAAGAAAATGGAATAAAATTTATTTTCCTCTTTCCAATAGCAAAGGTTAAAATTAAATCTAATTTTGCAAGTTGAAAGCTTGGGAAAATCACTGAGATTTAACACAAGCTATTGAATTCAATAGAAATATTCAAAGGCGGTTACTTCTAATTTATTCTAATTATTTGGATCATCTGCCTTCTTACACTTAACTATGACACCTAAATTGATTTCAACAAGACGTTCTGCATCATTATTAAGCATTACCTGAATATCTGATGTTTTTCACAGAAAATTATCCCTTAACCTGAAGACAAAACTTGTATAATAACAATATTAAAACTATTGTATATGCTGGTTGCTTTTAAAGCAAAAAATGAAATAAATAAATAGGTTATCTTAATCCATTCTTAATTCTTGTAGTGATAGATTTATTTATTGGACACTTTAAATTACTTCTTCTGGATTTTAATTTCAGAAGTGTCTCCTATGACATAGGGTAAATTTCTAAAATTTTCAGCCTAATTTATGTTAGAATTTACATGAAGAATTATCATATACATTTAATGAGCCCTGTGGGTCATAGAAAGACTTGTTTTTAATCTTTCAGACTGGCATTACAGAATCAAAATAACTTTATCAAAGCAACAAGGGCCACATAATTTGAAGACTTTCAAAATCAGCAACAACTAAAATGAATAGCACATATAAATACTGACAAGATAAAGCTGTTTATTTCCACACCACCATAAAGAAAATGTTGACGCAAACTCCTATCAATATTAGGATAGGTGATAACCGCTAAAGGACTTGAGAAACATCTCTCCTATGAAAAACTGTTATAATAAAGATTTTATAAATTTCAACCAATGATAATAGTGTTTGGTCAATGTATGCCAAATGTTTCCTGTATGAAAATAGCTAATTTTGGCATTTAATTTGAAGTAGTATCTGCATTTATAATCTTAACATTTTTTGCCATTATACTCTCCAGCCATCTTCAGGTGCCTGTCATAGTTGTTAACCTCAGAACTTTTAACAAAACCCCTTTTTTAATTCACAGGAGTAGTGACTGCACTTCTGAAAGGGATAAAAGTCCCATAAGGGGGTCACCTGTCTGCCATAGGTGACCATCCATTATTTTTCAGGGTGAGATCTTGGAGGTTGAAGGTTTTAGGAGTTGGGCTATACATATACTCCTAAACTCCAACACACCATTTTCACCCCTACTTAGGCAGTTAGAGATGCTTGATCAACTGGCTGGTCATGTCAAGCCCTGTCAGACTAACAAAACAAATATCAAACATTAAACTGATTTAGTGGTGACTGTAGAGCCAATCAGACTTGGTAACAAAGGAATCTGCCATGGCTATTTCAACCTCTGAGGAAAGCCTATACGTGAGTGGACAATCCTAGATATAACAAGTGCTTGGAATCCTCCCCACATTTAATATATCAGTCATGTGGCCCTGGAGGAATGAGGCCAATAGGATTTCCCACCTCATCTCCACCATTGAGATGTGTGGGGATTATGGCTAATGAACATTACTAATAATAAAGTATGAACACAAAAAAACCCCAAGAGACTATGCATTGATATAGGCACAGAAAGTGACACAGAAAATCAAAGGAAGAAAAATTGAAATTCATAGTAATAGAACCAATAAAAAACACACTAATAACAACAAAGTTGTCAACTTTTGTAATAGAAAAAAATTATCTCAGGTAACTTTAAAAATCAATTAAGAAAAACTAGAAAATGGAAAATTATGGAATCTATTAGATTCATCTGAGCTATGTATTCTTAATCAAATGCACATATACCTACACTCAGGTACTGGATCAACATCAGCTATCAACCTAACCATATACTCCCTATCAATTTTTATGGACTTTTAATGGAAATTTGATGATGACCAATGTGGTAGTGACCATTCACCTATTTTCCTAAATATAAGCAAGTCTATGCCAGAAGAAAGGCATCCAAAATGTTGTGTAAGAATATCTTTAGCATTTTTTCTTGGTTTTAACTGCTTCTTTATATTCTGCTGTAAATCGTGATTTTGATTTGGTATTTGGTTTAAAGGAAGATTTGGGTATTGTTTGCCTTGCTATTTGTGTTAGTATGTTTGTAAAGGAGACAAAAATGGCAACTACACAAAGCTAACTGCTTAAATTCAATGAACTCTGCTCATCCCAAATCAACATGGAAATTATCAATGAACTAGAACCAATTGTTTCCTTTACAAACATACTAACACAAATAGCAAAACAATCAACACTCATTTTTTCTTTAAACCAAATACCAAATCAAAATCACGATTTACAACAGAATACAGAGAAGCAGTTAAAACCAAGAAAAAATGCTAAAGATATTCTTACACAACATATCTACAATCAACCTACAAAACTACAAACAAGCTCAAGCAAGCTGTATAATTTTTAAAAAGTTCAAGAGAATCTTGGTAAAACTACATCCCTAAACTAAACGACAAAGTCTCAAGAAATAAAACATGGGAAATAATAAGGAAAATTTAATGGGGGTGGGGGGATTACAAACTGTAACTGTCTACTTAACCAAAACAAATAGATAAATGTACTGGAAAAAAAAAAAAGAAATCACTAATCTAATAGCAACAGAATTTCAAAGAAGCTCCTTAATAAATCACTATACTCCTAAATTCAAAAAATATAAAACACCTGCCAGAAAAGTCTCTATAAATACTTCTCCAGGTCTTGAATTATATATGGTGTTCAGACAAATTTCCAAAATTGTCTGTCATCATGTTCCAATTGCTAAACCTAGCAAAGACTAACAAACTACTGACTCATTGCACTAACAAGTTACATCTGCAAGATAATGGAGAGAATGGTAAATGCTTGACTAACATAGTACCTGGAGAGAAACAGTCTCTTATCCAGGTACCAAAGTGGATTCTAGAAAAACCAACAAACCAATGGTAAATTTGTATGGCTAGATTTCTTTTTTTGTGATGGCTTTGTCCTTTATTTGTGATGGCTTTGTTCAAAGTCATCATATGGTATCAATATTCTTCGATGGAAATATGATATCCTAAAAAAAAAAAACAACTGTACAAGATGAGAATGAAAGGAAGAATTGCTATATTCATCCAAAACTTCCTATCAAAATCACATCTCCAAGTAAAAATGGAAACACATCATCAGATACAAACAGGCAGGAGTATCTCAATATGGTATTTTATCAGTTAGTATTATTTATTTTGAGAATAAATAATACATTAAAACCATTTATACAGAAATTGAAAAAAATCCCTATATGTAGATGATCTCTATATACTCAGCACCAATTACGCCTTGCCTTGAAAGATGTACAGAAGTTTAAACAAGTTAGAAAAATGGACAAATGAAAATGAATTCAGTTTCTCCAAAACAAAACTATTTGTATGCATTTTTGTAATAAACAAACCTACTACTTCAATCCAGAATTAAAATTAAATGGACACTTAATACTTATAGTCCAACAAGTAAAATTTCTAGGAATCATACTAGATAGTAAATTGATTAAGGTGCACATTGATTATTTTAAATGAAAATGACAAAAGGCTTTAAAGCTTCTAAAAATAATATCAAAACTGAATTTAGGTGCCAATTAAAGAGTAATCACACATCAAATCAGAATTTGACTATGGATTTACAGTGCCAAACATCAATCCTATCTTAAAAAACTACAAACCATACAAAATTAAAGACTGAAATTAAGTCTTAGTCTTCCAGACATCACCTAGGCGAAATCTCTATATAAAAGCCAATGAACCATCTATATCTCTGAGATGGAAAAAATTATCCCTTCAATATGCACTAAAACTAAAATCTAACCCGAATAACATACCTAAAAACATCTGAACCTCAATATATCCTGTTCTATAGAAATAACCCAACAGCCATCCATTCACTTGGACTTTGAGTTAATGAAGCACTAGAACAAATAGACAAAGATACTGATAATGTAACACCAGTCACAATTAAATAAGGTAGCTCTATGGACAATATCCAAACCTCATATAGACTTAACATTTTCTTTTTTTGTGTCAACAAAAGTATGTACAGAGAATTAAAAGACAAATCCACTTTGCACAGATAGATAAAAAATCTTAGAATAGGTGCAGCAGCCACAAACAAATTCATAAACAAATCAGGCTACCAAATAATGCATCCATCTATACAACTGAACTACAAGCCATTAAAATGGCACTTAAAATGATATAAAATTTAAGATATAAAGTTTATAATATTCCAAGTCTCCCTATCTAGTTTAACAACAATTAAAGAAAACACAAATCATCCCTATATTCAAGAAATCCTAGAAACTTGTCATCAGTTAATAAAGCACAAAACAATAATATTGGCTTGGATTCCTAGCCATATAGGCATCAAGGGAAATCATGAAGCTGATATACTGGCAAAAGAGGTAACGAAAATGAAAATAACCAAAATCAAACTCCCATATAAAGATTATAAAAACAAAATTACATAACAGATAAAAACGAAATGGCAAGCATGTTTACAAACTATATAAACATCAGTCAACAATAAAAAAAAAATAGTCATTGGCTGATTGTAGACAAGACAGAATAAGAATTGGACACACACACACACTCTCTCTCTCTCTCTCTCAAACCCCTATAAGTAGATGATCTCCATATCATACTCAGCACCAATTATGCCTTCCCTTGAAAGATGTACAAAAGTTTATGCAAGTTAGAAAAATGGACAAATGACTCTCTCTCAATATTGATGTATCCACTGCAACCGATTTCTCACTGCCAAACGTGCGCACACACACACACACACACACACACACACACACACACACACACACACATATATGTATAAAGAATGCAAGAAGTAAAAAAAAGGTGTAACCACTGTTACCAAGCAAAACATTTTTTAGCATGCTCTTCAAAAATATACCTACTTCTTAAAAATAGGATATCTGAAGAAAATAAATCTTGGACTTCGAACTTTACAACTTGTGATATTTTGAAAATGGTTTTAAAAATACCTCACAACCACTTGAAACATTTTGAAATTTTCCTGGATAAAAAATCCAGTTTCAATATTAGATGACCCACAGGGGTTGATATGCTGATAAAACAAATAAACAATCAATCAAGGTATTACCTACTCTATAAGCATAACATTATTTTCAATATACAGAGAATAGAGTCAAGGACAATCAAGTCTAGTATGGTCTGTTTACCAAACACAAAAAAATAGATTCTCTGGATCTTTTCAGATGTATGTTCCATATAACATTGGAACTGTATTCAAAGACAATTCAACCCTTCAGAAGTTTTCCTTAACTACTTCCACAACTTTGCCTAGAAGAACATGATCAAGAACTGTGTGTATTACATCCTATGCAGTTGTGGCAAGGAATATAAGGGTAATATCTACTTTCAAGAGTGAAGAACACCAAACAGCTGTCGTTCAGTAGAGAAATTGAAATTATTCATGAAGAAACATGTATAGAGGGGAAAGTATGAACATCAAACCCTGTGGAATCAAGATAAAAAGATAGAACAACAGTGGAGGATAAGACGAATGAATTGATGTGGCTGTTAGACACTGACATCTATAATGCAGAAATGAATGCTGTTTGGAATCTTTTAAGAAAAGAAGCCCAATCAAGACATTTAGTATAGGTTTTAACCAATGCTTAATCTACTATATGGTACCTTAGCAGTAGTGGGTTCAATCCCTGGATTGGAAGAGTCCTATATTCAGTTAAGTAGAAGAAATGTGCAAGGGATATAAAAGCAAATAGGTTGGAGAATATTAACTGACAAAAGCAAAATGAGAGCAATCTACCATCATTGATTGAATAAAAGGTTTGGTTTAAAATTTCAAGGTTACAACTATGACAAAACAATGAAGCATACTGTGTGTGTATGTGTGTATGTATGTATGTATATATATATATATATATATATATATATATATAAAAAACAACTAGGTGAGTATACCAGTTTGAATGCAAATGCATATTTGGCTTAATGTTTTTTTTTAAGCCAATCTTATTTAAAGACTTTTATAATATTTGTACATTTGAATCAGTTTCTGTGAAACTTTTTTTTTTTTTTCTAACTAGAAAATTGAAAAACGTGCGTTTTTGTGTAGTCAATATTGGTTTGGAATGAGAAATCAGGGAACTGAGTTCAGATTCCAGTTGAATTCCTTGCGTTCACTTATGCGCAAATACCTTTAAGGAAAAATATTAATCCGTCTCTTCCCTCCAGTTATGGGTTAAATGACAAGACAGATTGGGTTCTATAACCTTGGCAGGCAACCAGTCTATCGCAGAAAGCAATGGCAACCTACTGTGGGATAATCTTCTGCCCAGTCAGTCATGTCTCTTTCGAGACATGATCACCCAAGCATGTACCACATATGGCACTTAACTGACCAACTGATATGAGATGATTAACAAAAAAAAAAAAAAACTGATGCTAGTTTTAGTATTGTCCATTTTGAGATCTAGCCTTGCTAGATGTATCCAGTTTGAACTGGGTTATATTTTGCCATCTGTTGCTTTAGTTTCGCTCCAGTGAGCAGACCATGTAACAGGATCTTGACAATAAAGTGTAAGGTAGGGAAGAATTATGGCATCTGTTGCCAAAGAGTGGGGATAAAAAAAGCTAGCATTTTTTTAAAACTTCACACCAATATCCATTTTCTGTATTTGCTATTTTTTGATATTGTTAAAATCATAAATTTTTAGATCCATTAAAAGAATCTATATATGAAATTCTGTGATTTTTGTTAGTCTTTCCATCACACCCTCTAAAATACATTGATTTGGACAAAGTGCAAACATATAAGGTGGGGGTACAAAGTACAGGTGGTTTTATTTGATTGCTTAGCCTAATACAATAAATTTTTATTATTTTTGAAAAATGAATTTTTATTAGTTAACATACAAAATACTCCTGCTATTTTAAAAACAATGATTAAAAAAATATATTTATTTAATAAAAATGCAATATTGTTTTTTGCATGTCTTTTATTTAAGTTTTTATATATAAGAATCCAGTTTTCAGTTCACCTGCATTTGTGAGAACTATAAACAAATCAAAAGGCTGAATGCTTCAAAAAATTTGGATTTGACTCCAGAAAGAAATATTTACATATAGCCAGTTGTATCTTGCATGCTCAAGAGTAAGAAATCCTAAGTGTTTATCCTTTGCTGTTAAAAATATTGTTTGCAATGAAGTTCTGTAAAATTGTAGAAATTATTAAACAAAAAGTAGAGGTTGTTAATCTCAACAAAAAATGTGATATCCTCAACCATATTGAATACTTTAAGAGGATTATCATTCAAGATTACCAAGTAAAATTGTTGACTGGACATTTCTTTAAGCTTTTTTGTTGCAGTATTTTTCCTTCTATATGTTCAAGAAAGAATGTAAAAGATGATGCTTTCTGTTGTCTACATTTTAGTCAGCTTTGTCACTCTTTCTCTCTTCAATGTCTGTTTTTTGTGTTATGAGAATGTCAAAATAAGTGTTGACAATAACAGAAAGATTTTTTGTTGTTGTTGTTTTTGCTTTAATCATTGATTTTGTAATCTTTTATTTGATAGTAAACTGCTTCAAAAGGTAATATTTGCTACTATAATTTTTATTGTCAAAGACTTAAATGCCAAACAAGGCTTAAAATTTGGTAAAATATTACTTTTAGAAAATAGTGATGACTGTATCAATTAGATGTTCATACCATTATTATTTTATTATAATGGCCTTAAAGTTTATTCACTGTGTCATGCTAGGCAATTTTTCTTGATCTATCTTGTGTATTATCAATCAACCATTTATTTATGTATTGAATATTGGTCTGGTGCTTCTGCTATATGTCTGAGATTCTTGATAACATCACATATTCTTTTGAGTTTATCACTCCTGGCCTGGCATCTCACCTTCAACCATTTCCCCCCACCAAAGTAATGTAGATTTCTTGTACCTTTTCTATAAGTATTTTCATGGTAATTGTTCTGGTAAGCTTTTCTTTTTGGTGCCTCAAATTCATGAACTTAAAGGCAATACTAGATTGGCAGTTAGGTTTCTTATTTTTACAGTTGAATTGGCAACATATAACCATCAGGTCTATGAAACATTTTCTTCTGGTTTCTTTCTTTCCTGTCAAAAATTTAATTGCAGTGTCAATTATCTTCTGTCTTTTAAATTTCTGTTATTTTATTGTTCTCACTCTCTTTAATATTTTACTTTTCTCACATCCTTTCACACTCAGTAACCCCTTTTTTAGTGACTCTATTGCCTTGGTTGTGGTGAAATTATTAAAAAAATTATTGTTTGTTGAAATTCATCAAATCAGACAGTAATTTAGGTTGAATCCATTCCAAATGCAAAAGCATCAGAATTTTTTAAGTTCCAAACCAAATTCTTAAACAACTTTTAAAATTTAACCTACAAAACTGTAAGATTATATGAGTGTTTTATATGTAAGACATTTAGTATTACATGCATTAAAATAATAGAATATTCTCTCTCTCTCTCTCTCCTTTTGAAGGAATTGTTTCACAATTTTCTGTTTTAATCTTTTCTTTCAGTAATAGCTAATGTGCTATTTTTGTTGGTCAAGCTAGCAAAAAACCCCTGAAGAAGTTGCTTTTCTTTTGAGATAACTGCAAATTCAATACAAAAAAAAAAAACTGGCACAATTTCTATCTTTATTTATATATATATGTCAATTATGCTTGGCTTGTGTCAGATTCCAATTTTTCCTATTTTAGCTCTCTACATCATCAAATGTAAGTTATTTGGACACTAAATCACTGGTGCCTTTTTTATTTTATTTTCTTTTAAGGTTCTCAGTTATTTTACCTAAGGAATAATTTGGCCCAATAGACAGCCTAATAAAATTTATTTTTGCTATCTTTTGTCTCTTTTCTCATGTCTCAAAAAAAAAAAAAAAAAAAAAAAACGTCATGAAAGAATAGCCCACTTGGAAGATACTGAAGAAAATAACAATTTTGTGGTAATTCTTGCCATCTTCCAGAAGATGCTCTGAATTCTTCTCTACTGTTTGTAAGACAAATTAAACAGTTACATAATTAACAATCAGCTCATTTGTTTGATAGAACTTTAATCTGTAGCAGTATCCAGCATTTAGAAAGGTGTACTTTCTTTGTAATAGAAGCTTCATAACAGTTAATACTATGCAAGTACCAATATTTTGTTTTTGATGAAATGAGGATGTCATTCATTAAAATTAATTTAATGATTTAAGTTCATCTTTGGCGCATTTTGCAGAAGCCATTTTATATACATTGAGAGCAATAGAATATTTTAACAGTTTATCTAGTACATACTTAAAGCTTATTTCAAATTAACCTGATCTGTGTAGATAGTCATTAAGCCTGAATACTTATGTTCTTGTCACACCTGTTGCATTTGTCAACCATGAGACCAGCTGCTTTGATTGCTAAAGTAGGAAACATTTTTTTTTTGTCATTTTTTTCCCTCAACTTGTCTTTGTGGGTTTATTTATAAAATGTTTATGCCTAATATATATAGTCATCTGTAGACAGTCCTGTTTCACAGCTCATCAGTATGGTTAGACATCTGATTGCTTCAAGCCAGGATTGAAACCCAACTGACCGATTTTTTTTTTTTTTTTTTTTTTTTTTTTTTTTTTTTTTTTTTTTTTTTTTATATATCAGTCAAAGATTCTAAGCTATTGGCACATGGTGGTAGAAGGCAGATTTAAGCATATGTTCGTTGTGGTGCATTGGATATCGGCTTGGAATGAGATATCGGAGAGCCGAATTCATTGCATTCACTTACGCGCAAATACCCTTGGGAAAGGTATTAATCCATCTATTCCTTCCAGTTATGGGTTAAATAACAGGACAGATTGGGTTCTATAGCCTTGGTCGGCAACCAGTCTACCGCAGAAAGCAATGGCAACCTACTGCGGGATAATCTTCTGCCCAGTCAGTCATGTCTCGAAAGAGACATGATCGCTCAAGCGTGCATCACGTATGGCACTTAACTGACTGATATATGCATTGTAAACAAACACCAGTAGCAAAGAGTGTTCAATTCATTGCTGAAGTATGATGTATAAATAGTGGTGAGTAGCTACTGTTTTTAAAGCATGCTCAATTGACGGGTAAGAGCATAAAGTCATCCACAGACAGTTCTGTTTCACTCCATTACAGCTCATCAGCATGATTAGACATGATTGCTTCAAGCTGGGATTGAAACCTGACCGATTTTATATCACTTAGAGAATCTACCTCTACACTAACTGTGCACGGTGGAGAAAAGTAAATTTTAGTGTTATATACACAATGTAAGCAAATGCCAGTTGTGTTCAATTTGTGTGTGTACACACACACACACACACACACACACACACTGCTGATTAAAATTTTTGTACCACCTGGAATTTTTTCTCTAAATTCATAAAAGACTAAGTTTTCTTCACTTTTGAATAAATAAATTCACCTATTGTGTATATATGTAAGTCCTTAAGTAAAATTCAAACATTTTTCTGCAAGCATTATAAATTTATTTCCATAAGCTTTGTAAATGTTATTACAATCTGATACCGTTTCTGATCTGTACAGTAATGTCCAAATATTTCAACTCCTCTGCTTGTTAGAGGTTCAATTCTATTTAGATTTATGTGCAACTGAAATTAATTTTCAGAAACCATTAAAATGCCAAGAACTAAACAGATGAGTATTGAAAAGAGACCACATGGAAATCTATTCTATAGAAGTGTATTCTGAATGTCAGATTGCTAGAAAAAAAAAGAAAAAATTGGTTGCATTATTGCCAGCAGTGACAGGCAAAAACTGGTGCAAATGTTGACAGAAAAAACATCTGGGAAGCCCAGAGTAACATCTAATGCAGGGGATAGACACAGGATTGTGTTTAGCAAAAGGAACAGAAGAACAGCTCCACAACTAATTGCTGGATTTAATTCTGCATATCAACATCAAATATCTGTTATAAATGTTAAGAGAAGATTTCTTTCTGTTGGGCTTAAAGGATGTGTATCAGATAAGGAACTTCTATTAAAAATAGAAAATAAGTTGAAAAGACTAAAATGGGCTCAACAGCACAAGGATTGAACTTTAAAGATTGTAAAATGGTGATATGGACTGATGCTTCCAAATTTGAGGATTTTTTAAGCAAATGAAGAATTTGTCAGCCAAACTTCTTTGCATTGTGCCAACTGTTAAGCATGGTACTGTAATGGTTTGGGGAAGTTTTGGAGGTGGAATTACTGTAGACTTTGTCCAAATTATAAAGGTATTATGCAGAAGGAAGGACCTCATTCAGTACTACAGAGGCATGCATTCCCTTCTGGCTGTCACATTATTGGACATTATTTTGTTTTGCAACAAGATAATGAGCTCAAAACTTTGTACAATTTTCTAAAATCAGTGTAAGATAAGGGGATTTTGCAAATCATGACTATATCCCCTCAATCTCCGGATAGATCTGGAAACTGAAGTGGGCTAAGTCATGATTTGCAAAATTCCCTTATCTTTCTTTGATTTTTAGATAATAGATAATAAATTTTGACATGAACTACCCAAGAACAAGCAAAAGGTGTTTACACATTTACCCATTGCTTGGGTATCACTTCTACCAACATAACTTTTACAAGTTACCAAAATTGGATGCCAAGAATTTACTCTGCAATTATAAATGCTGGTGTCAAATTCTTTGAAAATATAAATTTGCTTTAATTAAAATTATAATTATTTTATATTCATTTTGATTTAAATTATTGCATAATTGCATGCAAATATAGAAAAAATAAATTTATTTTTTTTAAAGACATGAAACTTGTTTCATTTTTTAAATTTAGAAGAAGAAAAAAAAATCAATGTAGTTCCAAACTCTTGGTTGGTAGTGTATATACATATGCACACATAAGGTAGTGTTAAAGCTTGACCTGACCTACTTCCCAAAATGACTGAACATTAGATTTTTATAGGGAATCGCTTCTTGATAGAGCCATGAGCTTTTCAGCATCCCCATATCTCTCTCTCTTTCGCTATCTCTTTCGCTCTGACTTCCTCTTACACACATCATTTGAAAATATCAATGTTTAATTAACAAATATGAAGATCTGGTAAATATTGTTGATTCAATATTACTTTGAAAAGCCATGCATACACCCACAGTATTTTTCTCTAAATAGTGCATTTTCCCTTCTAAGAATTCACTTGCTCTTCTATTTGGAATAGGTCTACAGTTTGAGTGACTTGTACTATGTATATCCCAATTACCCAGAATTGTCCACAGATATTTTGAATAAAAGATCATTTGAATTAAATTACTGAAAATGTTTTTATGTAAAAAGTATTTTTTTTTTTATTTCTTTTATAAATTGTTTAGATTTGGTTTCATGTAAATGTGTATGTGTGAAATGTCTGTTAAAGATTTGGATATCATTACCTCACTTATTGGTATTTAATGTATACTAGTGGGTGTGTATGTAGAAAGAATTCTGATACCTACTTATGTGTGTGTTGGGGAAGAGGACTAGTTGCTTTGATTTCTCTGCTGCCAAGTTCTTGGCCAGTAATTCACTTTATAATTCTGAATGTTGCCAATATTCAAAATTCTTAATGCTAGCTCATTGTTCCTGAGCATTCTAGTGTGGCCAGTACAGTGATTAATTAAAACCCAAAAGTTATGTCTAACTAATCTAATTTTTCCAACAGGCTTAGAAGGTTGCATTATTTAGTGCTTTCTCTCTTTTTGAAGAGAGTTGAATCTGTACCATTTAGATTTTGTGGAAGAAAAATAAAAGCCTCCTGCAAGAAGCAAATGACATTTTTTTTTCTTCTTTTTTGTCCTTCATAGACATAGTAATAAGTGTAAAACCAGAAATGCTCTCAGTCACTGGAGGTCTGAAAGAAAGGATATTTAAAACCAGCAGTCTTTGCAATAAAGTGCTTGATATCAGATAGTGCATTAATAGGATTAACACAAATAAAATTTGTCACTTAGCTAATGTTACTTAAAAATAAAGATAGTTGTAGAAAAAAAGCATAGCAACTGTAGTTATATGTGAAAGTAAAGTTTATTTGTTTGGCTGAGTCAGTTCTTGTTAAATCAAACGAATAATATTGTCCGATATTCAATATCAGACTAAAATGACAACAACCTTCATTTTCTTTTTCTCAGTGGTCATGACTATTTGACAATTGAAAAGCTGAATCATTTTAAATTACATTATGATTCCTCTCTTGTATGGACTTTGAGTATGACTTAAGTACAACTTTTACTGTTATAATGAATTATGATGCATGCTTGTGATACAAGAGCTTAAAAATCTGTTAAAATCCACTTCATTTTTTATTGCCACATAAAAACAAGTGCTTTTGTGAAAGATTCTTCTCAGCTCAAATGGTCAGATCAAATATTTGCGTTTAATAACTGTCATCTTTATGAACTCTGAGTTTTATATTTCAAAAACATCAGTTTTGTTTCATGCTCATTTTCTCAAATTTTTATTCAATTTGAATCTTTAACTAGTTTCTTATAACCCATGCTTCCACAATACTTAGAGATGTGGTTAAATCCAGTAGTTGGTATTTAACCACACCCACATTGAGCAGAAAGACAGAAGGTCCAGTTAAGTTGTTTGGTATCAGTACACAATTTGCTGAAGCCCATTTGGCACTTTTCTTTTTGAGAATGCTTTAAGTTTCAGGTTAATATCTCTGGTTCTGCTCTTAAAGGAAAAGTGATGCCTTGGGTGTGTGCTGGGGATAGATAGCTCCCTTAAGCTCAAATGCTTAAGCAAACTTTCCTTTTTCTATAGTGGAGCATCCATGCTGTCGGAAATCGCTGCAATTGTTAAACAGTTTTAATAATGAGACGCAATGAAACAAGAGTCTTGAAACAATCTATTGAGATTCAATAAAACATAGATAAAGAATTCACAACCAAAATAAAGGCTGATAAACTGTTTAATTAATTTATTTCTTTTATATATTTTTTATGTTTAATGGTATATATGATTCATTGATTACTCCTGCTATTATCTAAATCATGTTTTATCTTAAGTTTTATATACTTTATATAACAGTGAATGGAAATATCTCTTGGAAGAAAAAGATTAGCAACAGAATGACAATGATGACAAAGCCCACTTCAAAACCAAATTGGAGCAAAACAAGCTTTCAATAAACATACAAGTGTTTGCTATGAAAGGCTTGAACAAATAAGAATGCAATCTAAGAAACATTAGTAATGGAACTTATTAATTAAACAGTTTATGTAGCTTGGGAACTAATTTTGTCTAAATACAGATAAATATTTTATTTGTATAGATTATTAAAATGACTAAGGGAAGGAATCACTTATAAATTTACGAAATATTGTTGATTTACCTCCCTTCTCACTACAGATAGAGCAAGAAATTTAAAAATACACATTAATAATTATTATATAGTTTGATGATAATGATAATTTGATTCCTGTCCTGACAATGTGAAAGAATTTTTTTTTTTTTTAAATTTTCATTTGTATCTTGAATGCTTTGAGTATGTTGTTGGTTACCCTCCTTTTTTTTACTTTTTACTTTTTTGTTTTTATAGAGAATTTCATTGATGGGTTTCATGTCAAGATAAAACTTTGACCAGAAAAATACCAAAAGATTGAAAATCAAATTTTCAAAGGTTATTTCAGTTAAATTGAAACCAAGAAATAAAAATAAAAAAAACATGGTTTTCTTTGTTTCCTTCTCCTTGGTTAGTGATTTGTATACTGAAAAGAACATATCCCTCTCTCTCTCTCTCATAAACTAGATAATTATAATTCAAACATAGGATTAAAAACAAAGCCATATGAATTTAACTGTGAGCTGGTGACATGACAGACACAAGAATGACTCAATCTAATGTCTACACAGTTATTGCCAATGTCAACTAAGCCAAGAGCTCCTGATGCCATTGTGTGTAACACTCCCAGAAGTAGGTTCCATCATATTGGTTGTCCACAGGGTGTACTTTGTGAGGGATCATTTGGTAGACTTGTTAATTAGTAAGACTTGTATCACTAGATCTATCTCAATAAAATTGTATACAAAAAATTTATATTTTGGCATTAAATTATCCATGTAGGTTGATATGCTGCTAAATATAACCTACCAACAGTGTGGATTTGGGAAAAAATTAGGCTACCAATCTATTTAATAAAGAGCTTAGCCTGTTCAGTGTCAAATGATATAATATCCCTTTTTGAAATGTACACTTTGTCTCCTTTTTGATTTGCACAGTATTATGGCTAATATTCATTTTTCAACAATGCAATTTCATCTTTGGAGAAATCCTTATTGTTCTATTCTTGACATGCATATGTCATATAAAAAAGAAATAAAACTAAAACCCCTAGATATATCAAAGGCATTTGATAAGATGTGTCATCTGTGGTTGCTGCACAAATTCTTCAGCTATGACATCTCTGCATAGGTTTTCTCAATTATCAAGTTTTTCCCAACAGGTAAGTCCGTGAATGTTGTTGTTAATGGCCATTCATTGACAGCACACAAGATCAATAGCAGCATTTCTATTAGCTTCCTTCTTAGTCCTATTCTTTTTCTGCTTTAAGGATCTGGCTAAGAACATACACAGATATTTGAATAGTGAATATCTGTCATTCATCTTTCTTTATTAGCAAAACTTGTATTTTTTTTCTTTTTATATATACTCAGTCTATTAAGGAGGTCCTCATAGCCTTGTATATGCATTGATTCTTTCAGATGTCTCACTCTCCAGTTCTTCACTTCATTCTCCCGGAGTTGATGATTACACTTTTCTCTCTGTACATGATTAGCCATGCCTGATTTCATAGTTTCTTCTCTCATTACAGTTTTTTGATATTTCTTCAGCTTTACTGTTAATGGGGAATTTGTTTAACCTTTATATTCACTGCCACAACTAAGCAATGAAGTACAGATACTTCTTGGTTCATGCTCTTCCTCCATGTTAGGCTTGACTCAGCAGAGATTTCTCCATAGTGTGGAACTACTTCTGAATATTGTTCTGATGTTACATGTACTGCAGATTTTCGGAATCTTGATGCACGGCAAACACTGTCAGTTTTCTGGTTCTCCTTCTTTACCTTTCTGTTTTTAACTGCAGATATTGATGCTATATTTGCAGGGTAGTTGTTAGTCTGGAGGGTGCATTTGATGCTGATCATTTTTTGCAAGTATATGTCTGGGTCACCAATTTGATTTTTGTACTATGTTTTAGTTATTAGACGATCCCTTCACACTGTGTGAGGTATTGTCTGGTGATGGTTAGCTTGTGATATATATATATATATTGATGTTTTTTGGAGTTCTCCAGATAGACATGCACTTGGTAAAGTTGGAATGCACAACAGCTGAAACTTTGGGATAACAAAGATGAGGACAATAGTCCTCATCCCAGAAATTGACAGAAATTAGTGCAATTTTTAAATGTTATGATTATTAGCATTGTTTTCTGGTAGTTGATGAAACTAAATTTATATTTCCTTTGATGTATTAACAAGCCTCATAAGCTTGCGATTCTATTAAATACCTTAGTTTTTGATGTTTTTACATATCGAATTGAATGTTAAGATTTTTCTATGTGCCATGTCCCTTCATGACCTTCCATTATAGCTCTTAGTACTCTTTTCTCTCATTACCCCTCCCAAACCCTGCTCTACCATCCATTTGCTCAAGCCAATCAAATATGTCATGCATTGTTTTCCCCTTTTTTCTTGTCCTGTGAGTATCAGATTCTCCAAGCCCTCCTTCCCCATTACATGACTGAGAAAATTCAGCTGTCTTTGCCTAATGTTAAGTATTAGTTTCCTTTTCATTTCCATCTCCTTCAAAACTTTGTCATTGCTTATATCTTTGTTCTATGGTATCGTCAGCATCCTTCTCTAGAACCACACTTCAGTTGCTTAAAGTCTATCCTTCATTCTTGATAAAACTGTCCAGCATTCGCTGCCATATTGAAGGACAGATATCACATAACAATCCAGTTCTCTCTTCTTTGTTTTGAAGAAAATTTTCCTGTTTCTCAATACTCTACTCTGCTTTTGAAATGCATCCTTGGCATTGCAAATAAACCTTGGAACCTGTGTCACACTTTGTCCTTTTTTTAATGATGACAGTGCATTCTGTTTTCTTGTAGTTTATATTTACTCCTTTAGCTACTCTAAGCTCTCTTCTGTAGGAGGCCTTTATAGTTTCCTTCCCATGTCTGCTCTCAGCACTGTATCATCTGCATATCTAATATTGTTCAGATTGTGGCCACCAATGACAAATCCTGGCAGGACTTCTAGTGCTCTCAGAATTGCCTCGCTGTATAGGTTGAATAGATCTGGTGAGAAGACACATCCTTGTCTTACACCCCTTTCTATCTTTGTATATCTGCTGAACTTGTTTCCTGTCCCTCTGCAGGTGGTTTGCTGCCAATACAAGTTCTTCATTACAGTCTTTTCTGAATATATCAAGGTTACCAAGCATCTCTATCAAGTCTTTGCAGCAAACTTTGTTGAATGCTTTTGTGTAGCCTATTAAACACAGGTACACATCCTTCTGCATTTCTATTGCCCTTTCTGATTACATTCTGAGAATAAATATTGTTCCTTGTTCCAGTGTCCTTGACGAAAACAATGTTCTTGTCCTATATTTGTCCTATCCTTGGATTTTATACATCCTGTTGAAGAACATGTCTTTTGTCCTGTTAGTTCTTATTTTTTATGCATATCACCTTTATTATTCATATCTCTCTATTTCTGCACATTTGATGTTAAGCTATTCCTCTTTAGCCTGTCTGTATTTGTTTTCTGTATTCTGTTCCATGTCTTGGGATTGTTTTTTGTCTCTTTTGCATCATGTTAAGAATCTCATCTGTGATTCACTCATTTTTTTCTTATGTTTGTTTTCCTTTGGGACGATGTCATTTGCTGATGTCACTAACGCTTCTTTTAGTGTGTCTCATTTCAAATTTCTATTTCTAGTTTGTCCCTTGTATATTTTTTTCTCCACACTGTTCATGTATTTTTTCTGCAAGTTGCAGTGATTCATGAGTCTGTTGTATTGCAGTCTGGGTGCTGCACTAGGCTTCTTCAATCTCTGAAGTATCATCCTTAGTTAGCATATAGCTGGCAGGTAGTGGTTTCCACAGTTAGCACTTGGATAAGTTTTGACATGAACAACTGCATTCCTGACTCTCCTGTTTATAGTTGATTTGATTTGGTAGCCAGTTTGGATGTCAACAGTGAATTTGTTATAACAGCATATAGACACAAGGAAAAAAAAAGTTTTTATTTATTTATTTATTTTAAATTTGTATACCTGCTTGTGTTATTCATGAGGGGGATTAGATTAATCTCTCTCTAGCTGTAGAGAAGGATAGATTTATGGTTCCAGATTAGTGGGGTTGTTGGGAACAAGAAAATGTGATTAAGTTGCAACTGTGTATAAGTTCAAATAACCTCTCCCCCCTCCTTCTTGCTAGTGTGGAATATCTCGGTGACACAGAGCATTTGCAAGGTCTCAGCCAGTTTTTTTTAAAAAAAAAAGAAATGAATGAAAGTTGCAACAATCACAGTATTAAAACATATTTCAATTTCACACCCCTCTCTAAAGAAGACAAAATTACGAATTAATACTCACATCCCAAAGGAAGAACGTACACAGGACCCAAGACACATCTTGTCTATTTCATGAATTTGCCCAAAGAGTTACTTCTAGCCTATTAAACAAACGCAAGACACATGGCTAAGGGGAAATTATTTTTTATTTTTTATTTATTTATTTATTTATTTATTTTTTTCTTGGAGCAGGTTGAGAAGTATTTTTAACTCATCCCAGGAGTGGGGTGCAGAACTTAAAAATATAGTTATCCTACATTTTGAGTATAAAATATTGTAAGACTAAAAATCAAACTGCAGAAAAACTGTGAATAAAACTTTATGCATTGCCTTGTCATATTTGCTTGTAAAGGAATTATTTTGCAATGTAAATCATAAACAGTATTTTTTATTTTGTAAATTTGCAAAAGATTTCCTTGTTAGCTTCAAATGTAATATCTGTCAATTTAATGTTATAAAGGGTCAAAAATCTGGTGTGGACGACAAGGTGAACCTCGATGCCGAGCTTGAAAAGGACCTCCAGTCTGTAGTGGACTGGGGTAAGAAATGGCTTGTAAATTTCAATTCTTCCAAAACGAAGCTGCTATCAATTAACCACCATAGACAACCGCATCATAAATTTTTATTACGAAAATGTGTGCCATTTAGCAGGATTCGAAAATTGTTATATAGGCTTGATAAAAACCTCGTTTAGACTGGAGGCTATTCGTGTCGAGAGGTCTAAGATGTTACCAGATCAAATGGTAGCTTCCCCTATATAGATAGGGGTCGCAGGTTCGAATCCTGCCGAATGGCACATTTTCGTAATAAAAATTTATCGTAAATAATCAGGCCGGTAGAAATAAATATATAATACTGCTTCATTAAAAACAGAATATCTACTTAAATACGAGTATCGATAAAAAATAATGTTCAAACAATTAATTTCATATATATATATATATATATATATGTAATAATAATCTGTATGAGGCAAGTGATTTTTGGTTCAAAAGGGAGAGATGGAGAAAGACTGTACACTTTGAATTTGAAGTATAGTCTTTGTCTGGACTTGAAATTACATTGAAAGTAAACTTATTGCTATTTTGTTCATGTTCTAGTATTTTGTATCTATAAAACTTTAAGTGGATATGCTCATGTGTTGTCTCAGGCTTTGAAGTCATGAATCAACAGTGTACCGTCTGACATTTATTTATTTTCTTAAACACTTGACATTCTAACTCCAATCATGACTTTGCTGGATTACCATTGCAAAATAAATCCTTTTATTAGAAATTTCCTGTTGATCATTCTTTTTAATAAAAATTAATGAAACGTATCTCACCTCATTACATGCAATTTATGTTATATGCTGTCTTTTTTAAAATTTACAAGAGACATTCTAAAAGTAATCCTTTCTATTTATTTCTACAAACAATAAATATAAGAAACTTAATAATACCATTGAATAGAGCAAATTCTTAGCAGTAAAGTAGCAGTAGTGGTATTTTTTCAGATTTTTGCCACTGTTGAATACTATCTCTTCATTTCAAGACTTGACACACATCATTGTTACCACTACTCAAAAGAATTACTAAGTACCTGGCTGTGCTCACATCCATAATTTGGTCTCTACATAGTCAATGGCTGCAAATATTTTTGCAAAAAATATATCTGTCTCAAATGCACTTTCATGTCAGATGTCATTTTGTTGGATTTCTGCTCATTTACTTTCTGTAGCATGACAAAATGAAATTATGGATTGTTAACAGAAACATTTATTTCTACCTCCATAATGCCAACATAAAAGGCATTACTTTTGGAGGAACCCTCAATTTTTATATAATCTTGGGATTATAATTTTCTTATGAGATTGAGATGATTTCTGATTCAAGATATAAAAACTAACTCTGAAAAATATGCTCATAGATCATCACTTTCAACAATTTTGTGTGTGTGTTTTTTTTTTTAAGATGATCTTTAGAACATGGTGCTGAAGTAGTAACAATTTGTAACCTAGCTCAAATGTGACTAGCAAACCTGTTTCCTCTTTTCCTTAGTTGTCTGAAAGGTTTTTGAGACAAAAGAATATAAATGTGATACAAACGATATTTTTATTTCTCTTCATATAATAATCATGATAAATAATCTCCTAGTCAATTCACAGTACCTCATACTCCAGGTGTAGAGGGATGCATATTCTTGTAATTTATGTTGACATTTTTTAAATGAGGAATTGTATGCTTTTCCCTTCATCCTGGTATGTTGATGATTATTATATTAAGGGTTTCAGCTGTTGTGCTCTCTTGCTTTTTCAGGTGTATGTCATATTCAATAAATACTCTTGGAATATGGAACTTATTTGTTCAATCCGTGAGAATACAATTGTGTGAAGAGACACATAGGTTTTAATGCTTTAATCTAGCCAGTCTAATTCTCTGACATTTGTGAGTTCAGTCTCTCAGTTGGATAGTGTAGAAAAATCATACTCGTCTTCAGTCTGGACAAACACCACAAAGGTAAATAAAGTGAAAAATATTAACTGATCCTTAATTCTTCCACTTCCAAGCATGAAAATTAGAATGAGACCAGACTACCTCTCTGAAAATTAAATGGTTTGATTCAAAATGTGAAGAAAGTTAATAATCATGGCTGACATTTGGAAAAGGCCTGAGTGAACAATAGCCAAAATGTTTTACAACCAAAAATGAGTCTACAAGCCCAAATGGGAAAGCACATTTTTGGTTCATCTAGAAATGGAATGGCCTAATGTCAAATAGCACCAACATTGGAAATGTGCTTTCAACTGTGAAAATTCTAATCATCAAATTCACTCCTGAGGAGAAGGAAATCACTTAACCAGGTCAACTGAACTCTCAAAAATATCTCTTTGAACACTGAAATGGAAAATTGATATGTAACTAGTGCAAAGTAGCAGCCATAGCAGAAATTGTATTGAAATAGGTCCAAGAATTTTTAGGACTCAGATTTTTCTCAGGGAAGAGTAGCTAGAACAAAGCAATTTTATAAATCAGTCAACTTTAAAAAAAAACAAAAAACACCAGTGGCTAATTATGACTGTAGACAGAATTGTAGATTTAATGCACTGCTGACCTTACATATTGTTTTTTATATGCATTTTCCAAACATTGAGTGAATATGGATCTGGAGGACTTGGCTAGACAAGAATTTTGTTTCAACCACCTGCAGACCATTATTATGAAATTAGAATTTTCAGCTGAAAAGTTATCTAGAATATTTTATATGCAAATTTATTGTAGTGTAGGCAGAATATCAATTTAAGAAGAATGGATATCAATTATACAGGCAAGGGTTTCTCAATATTTACATGTGGACTTGAATAAAACAAAAAATTTTTTTAATTCAATTTTTTTTCTTTCTGAAATGGATAATATGGCGGTGAGATCTAGCTAAAATGGCTCTAGAATCGCATGACCAAAAATGTACTGAGTGACTCTTGTGGGTCTGTCTCCTGGCATAATTTCTAATGATTATGTCCAAGTTAGTTTAAATTATGAACTGAAAAAATAAACTTTCTTTTAAGTTATACTTTCAAAAATTTAATGGCAAATAGACCAAATTATAATGCAAAAAGACACCTTATTTAGATTGACAAAGGACAGGAAATTCAGGAGAGCCATGATTGCCAATGTCTTAACAGGATATATCATATAGAAGATATTAAATGTTCTTTAAAAAAAAAAATTACTTATGCCTTATCACTCTTTCTCTCTAAAGTCATGTATACATTATGTATCTGAGACCATTTTTCTTTCATTATGGGTAAATAGCAGAGCAGACTGGATCCTATAGCCTTGAGTGGCAACTGGTCTGGAAGGACTACTCTGAATTCCAAACCTCCAACTATGGGCTAAATAGCTTCACCAATCTGCAATTAGTCAAGCTTGGTGAATACAGCTACAGTCCTGAAAAAAAATGGTCAATCAAAGAGGGTTTCCTCCAACAGTAGCAAGAAGGCACTGAGTTTTGAAGTTTTAAGCCACAACTCTTCGTGGAAATTATCTGTTTTTAGTTAGTTAAAATTTAAGGAAGAAAAAAAAATTCTATCGTCCTTAACACTAAACTTGAGATATGAATGATTAATGTACTTTATGTATCTGGCTTGAATGATTTATAAATGTGTGGTGCATAACTTTTGATTTCAATAATCAATTCTTGGTATTTGTGTTAGTGTTCATTTCTGTTGAAGTGTCTCCCATCCTCAACTGACAAAGAATTCTTACTACGACCTCCTGCTGAGGCACTTCTCTCTTTCTAATGAAGAGAGGAAGGGAGATAAATTTTGCATGTGATGTGGCGGGGAGGGTTATTGATGATCTCTCTCTCCCTTCCCTACGAGGAGGTAAATAGCACTCCTCAGTATCTCTTGTTGATATTGTCAGATTCCTTTATCAAATTGTTACTCTTTGGTTCTATCTCCACCCATCCTTTTTCAATTCCAACATGTTAGTCTCCAGCTTCTCTGCTGGGGAGGCACAGATGCCAAAAATTCATCCTTCCTTCACCTCACTCCCAAAGTCAGTCAAGGCCCTTAGCAACACCTGCTGCATCATGTCTGTTGATAAAAATACCTGACAACAACAACAATCATTACCAGACAGAGGTGGAAATGGGGTGGATGACATTCTCTTCTAGGTCAGCAATATCTGGAATCATAAGGTATTGGGGGTAGGAGGAAATGAACTCCTTCAGGCATTTTATAACATCTCAAACACTTTGCATCTACTGTGGTCATTTAAAAACAATTACTTTCATCTCCAGAGCCACTGTGTATAGAAGCTAAAACAAAATATTTTTTATGAAACTGGCTTGATCTCTCTCTCTCTCTCTCTCTCTCTATATATATATATATATATATATATATATACATATATATATATATAATCTTATCCTTCCATTTAATGATTATAAACAAAATAAAGACAAAACAAAAAAACAAATGCAAAAACAGTTTTAAATATTTATATGTATCTTATATTTATTAATCCCCATGAAAGAGGGAAAGGCCTCATCCATTATATTCTTATTGTTCTTTCTTGTCATGAAGTCAGAATATTCCAATCACATGACTGTATCCTTTTGTGTGTAGACACAATTCTTTCTTTGTGAAATTCTGTCAATTCTGTTTATTGGACATTTTTACCAACTGAACTTAACCATTAGTTATTCTAATTTTTAAAAAGTGCTTAAGTTTGGTTTACTTTTTCATGGGTGTGTGCACCATTTATATAAATGGTGCACGCATATATATTTTCTGTCTATGCATCATACCCTCTAAAATAGCCATATATTGAGTGATCGAAATCAAATCAAGTGCAAACATGTAAAGGAGTACAAAGTACAAGTTGTTTTAGTAGGGTGCAAAGTAAGGTTTGTATTAAAGTATTTTTTCCAAACAAATCAGCTTATTTAAATTTCATCAATTAGTTTGTGAGATTGAACAGTGTTGGTAAATCTCAACAAAAAATGTTAGCAATAACTCCAACAATACTAAATATTGTAAGCATTTCAACATATATCAGCATATTGCAAAGAATTTTAAGCTCATATGTATGCCAGAAATAGA
The DNA here is from genome assembly GCA_037127315.1 of Ascarosepion bandense. Taxonomy (NCBI): domain Eukaryota; kingdom Metazoa; phylum Mollusca; class Cephalopoda; order Sepiida; family Sepiidae; genus Ascarosepion; species Ascarosepion bandense. Next base: position 9,928,700 of record JBBBDQ010000548.1, on the reverse strand, counting down.
ATGTTTAACAATTTTTCGTTTAGCAAATTCATCCTGTTTATAATTATTGTTCATTTGGTTGCGGTAAAATATGTTGCTTTTGTGTTTGTGTGTTATTTTTAATACTAGTGTTGTGTATTTTTTTGTAAAAATAATTTTGTTTATCAGTGATATAGTTAGGAAAATTATTGTTGACTAGTGTTTGCTTTGTGTTTTAGTTTGCTCAAAAATGTTCTTTGGGGACGGGAAAGAATTTTGATGTGTTCTATTTAAGAAGTTTGTTATTGCTGTTTTATATCTTTCCAGTAAGAACCCATCTTCTAAACTATAATAGCTAATAGCTATTATAGTTTAGAAGACGAGTTCTTACTAGGTGGGTTTTTATACAGGTAAGTGATAAACACTTTCTTTGGTTTTTAGCTCTATATTAACATAAAGAAACGGGGGTTTTGTTATTGTCCACGAGTTTTCAGGTAAATTTTAGTGCAGCATTATTTTCAAAATCCGATTTCAGATTTACAATTTCATCACTATTTTTTTATCAAAACAAAAATGTCATCAACATACCTTGTATAAATCTCCGGTTTATCAGTTGATTTAAACACTTTGTTTTTTATGTAGACCCTGTAAAAAGTGTTTTAAAGCAGCTGAAACAACTTAAATAGAGCACACTAAAATTGTTATATATATAATTGGAGAAGCCATTTTTGCCAGGCAGCAGGCAGTAAAAGAACCAAGTTTGAATGCATGTGGCTATATTAAAATATTTATTTAAATTAGAAGTTACCAACTTTATTTTTATTTTATATATATATATATATATATATATTTTAGTATCTCAACTAGTTACTCTCAAATTGATTTTCATAACTGCTTTTTGTGAAAAATCATGCAAAATCATTGACACACTTTCAACTCCTACATGAAATCATAAGGAAAAAAAAAAAGGTGTGATTTCTTTTTGTAGATATATTCTCAAGTTTCATTGAGGTTAGTAGGTAGCACTTGGGTGCTTTCAGTTGTAGTCATATTCTTGCTTATCTTGAGTGGCATGTAAAATAGAAATAAATTACTAATCAGAATGCAGCTTTCTACTTTCTGCCATGTTTCTTTAAGCGAGAGAAAATATTTTTTTGATAAAAATCAAATTAAAAGGAAAAAAACTGGTCGAAAAATGAATAATTTCCTAAAGGAATTTTAGGCAGTTTTTTTTTTTTCAATGATAAAAAGTTACACTAATTGAATCCAAATGACAAAAAAGTTACAGTAATTGAATCTGTCCTGCAAGCTTGTATGAAACTTAGACAAGTTTTGGGATTGTTATATTTTATTATTTTATACTTTTTGTTTTTTTCTTTATTTTTCTCATCAATAAATGATAAAAAAAATTTTTTCCTCTACTAGGAATTGAACCATGTGGCATGTGACAAATTTTTGTCTTTGAAGTTGACTTTCTAAAGATTTTGAATTCAAAATGTCTATGGGAAAGTTTTTCTGACCCACTGTTTAGTTTTCTCAAATGTTTCTGTAACAACACACCCAATTTGTTTGAGGAACTTGATTCCTAATGTTGGAACACCAATCAATTAACGTCCTGAATATTTTCATCTACACAGTGGCTGTTTGGACAAATTGTTTCTTGTGATCAGGAAATCAGAATTAGCTTTAACCATCTTTCTCCTGTTTACATCATATCCTGGTGCTAACATTTTGTAGGTGTGCCACAAAATTGACTTTATTTTCTTCATCCCTTATTTGTTCACAAATGTATTGCCTGGTCACCCACTTGAATACTTTTCTCCTCCCTTAGTCTACATATCTGATTATTCTCCACTCCTCTATCCTGGAAGAGTGGATTGAGTAACATGTCCATCCTAAACATTTCACTAATTCTGAATTTAGACCCTCAGAATCTATATTTAGTTTTATTTGTTCATTATCCTTACCACAGTAATTAAGGTTTCCTATTACATGATTAATTAAAAAGTTATTTGACTTTCACTGGTTTTTCCATATGTCTTTTTCCTTCTTTTTTTTTTTCTTTTTTATTGTGTGTGTATTTATTTTTTTTATTTTATCTATCTTAATTCTTGTATGATATTGCAAGCTTAAGCCAGTAACATATTTCAACCCTTTGTTTGGGAATTCTTCAAATCTTATCTAAACACTATGGTGGAGTAGTCTCCTGTCTAACTTATTGCCCAGCCAATGGCCAAGTAACTGCCTGACACTCTCAGACATAGTACTACATCTGATATCAAAGATTATTTACCAAAAAGATACTACAGAAAAACACAAATCATGTAGTACTACTTTTAGAGCCCAGAATGAGCTTATCTCCAACTGTAATGACAATGACCTTTTGGTTTAAAATCTTTTATATCAAAGGTAAAACAGTTAACAACTTAGGGAAATTAGTAAGCACAATTTAATAAATAAATAATAATTATATAAGATAAAATTACATTTTTTTTTCTCATTCAATTGTGCCTATTGTATTCAATTATTTCGATGACCTCCTTGAAACCCATCCTCTCTTTGGTCTTTGTTCTAAATAATTCTCATCTCCTCTGTGTATGGATGTATCAAGCTCACAATGGATACATTTTGGTGAATATTTTTTTTTTTTTTTTTTTTTTTTTTATGTATGAAAGATGTCAATATTCATTCATAAATTTTACTGTGTGTGGGGGGGGTGGATTTTAATGCTGGCTTAAAAGAATCTTTAAGGCATTAAAGTAGCTAGAAAGAATTTTATAAAATTAGAGGCTGATCTGGGCATCCATCCCTCCTGCCAATTAAAGAGATATATGACAGGCACATGAAATATGTTGTCTTTTTTTTTTTTTTTATTAAGATATTTAACTTTCAATTAATTACTATAACTATTGATATTATATTGGCTTGGAGGGAAGAGATTATGAGTGTCATTGGTGATTTAGGGACTTATGGGTAATGTTTAATCATTGTGCCTGCAGAAAATAGTGTGTCAAAAGGATGGTTATTCCCTTGACACTGTTATTACTGTATAAACTTGGGAATGTTTATTTACAAGATTATAAAAATGTAAGCCAAGTAGAATGCAATATTTTAATTACTACTTTATAAATAAGTATGAAAAGTTGTTTTTTTTTTATTATTACTACATGTATTGAATTTTTGAATGACTTCAAGTTCAAATTTTGAAGGATTTTTTCATAAACTATGCAGTTTCTATTTTTGTATTCTTAGTTCTTTTTTTTATTGTAGAGTGTGGCTTTTTAAAGCTCTGGCAATATTTACTGTTCTTCTCTTTAAAGGTAGGTTGCAAGTTTCCAAAATGAAGGTGTTCTTATAAGTCTCAACCTTTTAATTTCAGGGAAAAGTAAAAACTCTCAATTAATTCTGATTAGTTTAAATAAATGGTTCCAATCATGTTAGAGGAATGAGTGCTAAAAAGATTCCCAAGTTTATAGACAAATCCTACAGATACAGGCTGGGATTTTTTACTAATCAATAAAATGAACCACTTTTCAGTTTTATCCAAAATATTTATTTTCTTGAAATCAGAACATTACAATGACTTGATGGTATCCCTTTTATGTGTAAATGCCATTCTTTCTGATGCTTTGCCTAGTTTTGAATTGCATCTGGATTTCTTGCTTACTCTTATCTTTCCTTTTTTTGTTTTGTTTTTTATTGTTGCTGGAAACTTTGTTGGTTCTTTTTTCTGAAAATTTTGCCAATTAAACTTAATAGCCAGTTATTCCACACAAACCAGGAAATTTTTATTTTATTTATAGATAACGACACAAAATGTATTTTGTTCTACCTGTTTTAGAATTGTAACTGACAAAGCAGTATGCAAAGTCAAAATTACATTTGTTCTTTGTTGAGTGAATTTTTTCTTGTGATCTTCACTACAATGCCATCTGCTACAAACTTGAATGTAACATTTTCAGAAATGTATTAAAAAAATTGGTACACGACTAATGTTTCAAGGTTGACTGCCTATGCAAATGATAATTAGAATTTCCCACACAGTTATCTTAATAGAAAGCCAAGAATTAATGTCTGAACATCATGAGGCTTCTTAAATGCTTTAAGCATAACTTAGTTTGACAAAAATCTTAAAATAGAAGAGAAAATATCTGGGTTATATCATAAGATTATGTGTCAATGAGGTAAATCAATGTTATGTAACTTATTTTTTCTTTTACAACATGTTGCTATTGGAAAGAAACTTGTTTACCCATGTTGTCATAAACGACTTGAAATTTATTATTTTACTCTGCATTTTTATGGGGTCAGTCTAAAACTTGATTCCCTTATTTTTGAAAAATACTCATTAAGCTATGAAGGCTAACTAGTAGAAGTCATCCAAATTTTTTCTTTCTTTCAAACCAAGGAATGTATTTCATCTGAACTATTCTTTACTTCTCTAAATCCCAATATATTTATAGTATATGCTGTATTTTTACATTAAACTGCTCACAACTATATCTTGTTGAAACATCAGTTCTCAATCAGTCATCTAGGTTAAGCAATGCGAAACCTGGACAGTACCTAGAAGAGTGACCTCTTGGGAATACCAGGTGCTGCAAGCTTGGATGTGCAGATGGTGTGATGCATAACAAAAAATTGGGAGGCCAAATTTGTTTTAATTGGTTTATTGTATTCACTTACATGCAAATATTCTTGGGAAAGGTATGAATTCACTTCCCCCTCCCCTCCCAGCTATGGGTTAATTAGTAAGACTTTTATCAAATTATCTTAAAATCTAAAATTATCTTCTGGTTTTAAATAGCCTGTAAAACATTGATAAACTATAAAAACAAGCCTTTAAATTTTATTTTAAAGGATATTTGACTGGAGATGATTTATTGCTCTTATTTCTATCATGTTTCTACTGCTTTTTATCCTAACTACCAGATTGTTATTCTAGGAGCTATAGTAAAATTCAACAAAGAAATACCAGTCAAAAACAGGTAGTAAATGACACTTTCAAGTTATAAAATTGGATTGAAACAAAAAGCAATTTGAAGATAGAGAAGTAAGGGCTTTTGCTCTTGTAAATACTTATCTGTGCTTGAGTAGTCTGACACATGGCCTAGTTTTAACTTGAACTCTATAGTGAACATGGAACTAAAGGTAAAAACTACTCAAAACTTTTGGGACAATCTCAAGCAACAGAGTTTAAGGAAAGGTACTGCTTGGGAGAACAGCCTCTTTGGGGCTCAACCACATTATATCACTCACACTTATATTCCCCTTCCTTGCTTACACTTGTGTGCTAAATATTGAAGTTGGCTGATCAGCTTCTGAATTTTATAATGAAGCTTTTAACTTTTATTTGTGTCCTGTGGTTGGTTTTCCACTTGTCTTTCAAGCTGTTAATTTTATGTTTATCTATTGATTAGTCATAATCCACCCAATTCTTAATGGACTGTTGTAGTTAATCCACTGTAAATATTTCAAATTTGTCTGATTTGAAGATTGCTATCTGCTGAAATCAAATGTTGTTGATGAATCAAAGGAAATGATTCATCAGCTTTTTGACTTCACGAAAGGAAAATGCTGTATTGATTCTAATTTTGTTTGATTTGACTTTCTTGGCACAAGATATAAGCCAGCATTTATTGGGAACTATATAAAAAGTAGAAGAAGAATTTTAAACAATCTATTTGTAAAATCTAAACAAAAGCACAAGGAAATGACATTTTGTATATCAAGTGCAACCCTTTTTTATTATGAAAACACATTTATTATAAATTGTGTGTGTGTATAGAATTTTGTAACTTTTTTTATTTATAACAATTTGCCCTTTATCATTGAAAGTTTAGCCTGGATGTTAATCTCCTTTGTTTATAAAAAAAGGTTTTTGATATTTAGTACCTGTAATTAATCATGCGGTGCTCGTATTAAATTAGAATTAGGCCTACAGTTATTCCAATCACAGAATAAAATTGAAGTGATCCAAAATTTACATTTTTTTTTTATTTACCTGATCTTGGGAAATTTTTTTTTTTTTTAAGAATACCCCATTGCCGATATTCCACTGCCATAGCTATATAAATCTAGATATTGTTTGGCTAAAAGATTAACTCCCAATCAGTTCCTATGATGAGAAGGGAGAATATTATTTTGAAAAATTCTTCCATTAATTAAATTTATTGAATGTAGATAATGTCTTTGAGTAATTTTTTTTATAATTTCACCCTAAGCAAGATGATAATGCCACTAAGATGCAAGGGTTTACTGGGAATGAAAGATTGAAAGATGAGGAGAAAGGATATTAAATAAGATTCAGAAAGACAGATGGTGATTGATGTTGGTTTAAATTTGAAGATTGTAGGTGTCAGAAGCAAGAAATTAGAATATATGGTTGTATCTAATTCAATATTAAAATGGTGTTGATAGTCTTGGGGTATGCTTAGATTCATGCAGTTGGGGTACTAAGGAGAACAGTTCATTAGAACAATTACTATGAAATTATTTGTAAAAAAAGACAGGGAATTCATGTCACGGCAGTCGAAAAGTGAGTTGAAATGCCAGGTCAGATATGATAGCAGTATTCAGTGCACAGATGAATGGTAAATTTATAATTGTGTCAAATGAATTCTCATCAAAAAAAGTTGTCTGGAATGACACAGTGGACCAACTTTTATAGCAATTTATTCAATATGATTTTTCCACTTCATGTCAATGGAAAATGTGAGCTCAAGAAGGTGTGAAGAGAATTTTTTTAATTCAGAAAACCGAAGATGTCTTCCAGTTTTGTATTAAAAAATGTATTGCTTGTAATAATTTTTTCACTTCCCTTGATAATATTTTTCCTTCAAAAATGTATATATTTCTATAAAAGTCTATTTTTATACTTTCATACATAGTGTTTTGACCCCAGTTTTGGGGTTAACTATTTGCCCATAGCTGGGACCCTAACAGGTGCTACCACTCCGTGTCAGGGTGGATCTGGGAACAACAGCAATTAAGAGGTGGTTCCATGCACCTTACAGCCTCCCAATCAGAGGCCTTGCTGCCAGATGCAGTTTATTGCCATGACCAGGACCAGAAAGATAGAAGAGTAGAAAGAATGAAAAAAGAGGGAATAAATGAGATGAAACGAAGCATAAAGTTAAAAAGAAAGATGAGAAAAAATTTTAAAAAATAGGAAGGAAGTCATAATGAAAATAGCGCACAGAAAGAAGAAAAAATTGAATGGAAAGAGGAGAAAGGAAAAAAGAATGGAAAGAATATGAAAGAAAAGAAATAAAGTGAAAAGAAAAAATGTAAGTAAAAGAAGAAAGTAGGAGATAAAAAAAAGAAAGAAGAAACAAACCAGAGAGGAACGAATAAAGAAAGAAAAAGCAAGATGAATAGAAAGCAAAGTAGAAATAAATAAATAAATGAAACAGGAAAAGAAAAGGGAAAGGAAAGTGAGAAAGAAAGAAAAGAAATAAAAAAGGAAGCTGGATGGAAGAAGAAAGAATTAAGAAAGAAATGAAATTTGTAAGAAAGAAAAAGACAAAATAAAAGAAAAAAGCAGAAAAGAAAATGAAACAGAGTAGGAAAAAATAAGGAAGGAAGGTTGGTATCGGCCATAATGATGACAGGCAATAAAGGTTCTCTATGGTGATTTTAAATTAAAAACTTACAAGCCATTCCTTGCCCCTGTTAAACACTGCTGGTTATTTTGTTTAGAGTAGCTGCCAGTTTTACTTTGTCAGATATGGCAGATTTGCTGCTAAGACAGGAGTAAATAGTTGTAGCATCAGTATAAATACCTAGTTGGGAAATGATGACACCAGGAAGGTAGTTGAAGTTAACAAAATTGCTCCAAAAATAGAGACCTGGGAGACCCCCCCCCAAACATTAATGTGAAATGATCTAGAATATGCAAAGGGTTATCAGTATGTATCACACAAGTGAAATTCTTGCATCATTTTAACACGCACACACTCACACATCTGTGTGACACAATCAGTATGTATCACACAAGTGAAATTCTTGCATCATTTTAACACGCACACACTCACACATCTGTGTACTGTAATAATTACTATAGTTATTACTTCACAGTGAAAGATTTTAAAATAATCTGTATTTATGAAATTGTCTTGAATGCTTTACAGAGAACTCGCAAATACTAGACTGATTTTTGGTAGCGGTGTCAATGCATATGCTACTTTTTTTATTTTTGACAGGTAGTACACTAGTACACGTTATGGACATCAACTGAAGTACTTCTTGAATTGTATAAAATTTCTATTCAACTGCAGTCATTATGTTGATATTTACAATTTGTTTTGTGGAATACAGTAAGATATGTCCTCCTGTGCGAGGATATTTTGAATACTTAAAAGTTGTGTTGACATAAGCATTTAATGTTTATCTTTCAAAAATATAAACATTCTTATAAAATACCTGTTTCAATTTCAAGCATTAACCAGAGAAACTATATATATATATATATATATATATATATAAAATATATATATATATATATTAATGTGGGTCTGTGAATGATATAAAATTATCAAGAGCTGATTTTACTCACACAAACGTCCTCATTTTTATTATTACAGCCAGAATGTCTCAACTGTCATCCTTTTATTCTAAATCTAAAATTGTATATCTCTTTCTGCTCAGTCTGTTTTCAATAAATCTGGTACAGTTACAAGTTTTGCTTCAGGAAAGGGATGTATCACATTTGGACACTTAGCTTGATTGGCCAACTCATCTCGTTGGCTATTACTACTGCAGAATGAGTTCAGTGTTTGCTCTAGTTTACTCCTAAATTTGTGCGTTGGGGAAGATTAAACTGAGCTTCCAAAATTTTTCCATTTTGTTCAGATTTATCAGACAAAAGGACAATTAGGTATGAGTGGGAATCATGGCAGTGGGCTTGAACAAATTGTAGTTCTTGTCGGCCTCTTTCTATTAGGGCTAAATGTTGTATGAAAAGAGTGTAGATGTTGTAATACTTGTTGGCCTCCTTCCATCAGGGCCAAATGTATGAAAATACTGGAAGCATGGTTTCTATCATAGTTGATTACCAAAAATGCACTGTAGATTATAATGGCAAATGTCTCTACCAACCATATTTAATTACCTTTTTTTTTTTCTTTTTTTTCTTTTTTCTTTTTTTCTTTTTAACCCGAGCAGCTTGGGCATTACAAAGTTATAGGATTGGGTAATTACTTATATAACAGCCAAGATGCCTTTTCATTTCACAAGTGTTGCTCATTAATCTTCTTTGAATCTATTCTTGTTCACATGAGTGGCAAAGGTTTGTATTTAGCCAAATACTCATTCTTCTTTTGATGTTTATCAACATTGCTTCAATATTGGTAGACATTGGTAGACTTATATTGAAATATCAACCTGATTAAATGATGAAAGTAAAACAAATATTCTTAAAATATGTTAAAAAGCTTTTTTGTATTATGAAATAATCTGTGTAGAAATATTTATTTCAGGAAATTCATTATAAAATATTTAATCTTCATACCTCTATATAACATGGACCATATAACAACTACACTGGAGTGGCTGAATCTTGAAACAGGACAGCATGCATATAAAAAAGGAGGATAACTGCAAGTCTTTCTCATTGCCATTCAATATTCATTTTTTTAAAAAGAATGAAAAAAAAAAAACAAGATTTTTTATATTAAGCATTTGAAACAATTTAAAGAAAAGCTACAGAATATGGTTTATAATAGGTTGAACTAGAAAACCCTAAATCTATTATTTGTTCTTTTAAGTGGTAGTTTTGTGTGCGTGTACACACATATCAAGTTTGGAGATAGATATACAATAATGTAGAACACCAAAGAATGATGAAGTTTAGCAACCAATAAAAATCAAACAACTTGAAATTTTTTTTCTTTATCCTATTTCTGATGGATTTCAATCAATATCTGATCCTCTGTGTGTGTGTGTGTGTATATATATATATATATATATATATATATGCACACATACCACAGAATTTGTAAATGCTTTTAAAGAGGGAAAAAGCCCTGAGGAACCTTTTGGCTAACACTTCATTGGAGGGTACTGTTGGCAAATACAATGACTTATATTATTGTCAATTATTGTTTTGCCAATGGTACCCTCCAATGAAGTGTTGGCTGAAAGGTTCCTCAGGGTGTTTTCAAGAACATGTTTACACACACACACACACACACACACACACACACAAGGTTGTTTACTCTGAAGGTAGTTGTTTCCAGGTGATGCAGTCATACTTCTGGTTACATGAACTGTAACTATTGTTTTTCACTATGTGTCACTAAGTCACTTCAACTTGTTTTACAAAATTGACACGTTTAATGTCACTTAACCACTGACCAGTGATATAGGCTAACCCTTTGCTGAACCAAAGTGACAGATGGTGATGTATGCTCTATTTGACTATCCAGTACTTCCTGCTTTTTAAAAAGAACACAAATATTTCTTTTAGGTTGCTGGAGAGGTACTTTCAAAGAAAAAAAATAGTCCTTAGGGAAGAATTAATGGCTATGATTGAAATTCCTGTTTTTTTTGGGTTTTTTTATATACCTTGATACTATCCTGCTCTTATTACTTACGTAAGAATGAGCTGGAAAAAATGGCAATCAGTTCAAATTCTGGCATGGTTTTGTATTTACTTTTGTAATAATCCCCTCATGAAAGGCATGAAACTGTCTTCTCCTCTCCTCTCCACCTCAGGCTATTAGTCAAACTGAACAGTAGACTGGGTTTAATTCCAAAATGTAGAGAAGATAATGGGAAACAAGTTTACTATCTTTCCTTAGAAGTCATGGTAATTAACAGATAATAATGAAATAGCAACTGTGGAGAGTCCTGATTGCCTAAACCATGAAGGGATATGGTACTTAAAAAAAAAAAAAAAAAAATTACCTAATGTAGGTGAAATCCTGCCATGAACTTCAGTCTAATACTTTGAGCTACTCCACATGGCTGTAATAAAAGCCCAGACTGACCAAGTAATTGTCTACATCTTCATTACCAAGAACTGAAGCCTGTCCAATGTTCTAATACCTGACCTATCCTCATGCTATAAGAAGTTTTCAGACTGACTCATTTAGAGTTTTATCTTTCATATCTTCACTAGATTTTACTTAAAGTTCATTTCTGAAGTCAGAATTTCTGGCTATCTTATGGTGCAAATAATCTGCCTGCTGTTACTCTTGTCTACACCTGTCAGGAAATGGTTACATTAAATCCCCGCCCTACACCTGTGTGCTCTCTCTCTCTCTCTCTCACTCACACACACAACTTTCTGCCATGGGTGGGTAGAAATTGATTAGATGCCATTGGCATCCTCATGCCATATATAATTACTGCATTATGATGTTCGCCTAGTATTCTTTGTTAGTATATGAATGAAAGAAAAAAAATCTGGTGATAAAAGAAGTTTTGACTATTGTTGGAGCTGTAATATACATAACACCCAATTTTTCATATCTATATCTTTCTCCCACTTGTATCTTTCCCTCACCCCTAATATTTTTATGAAATGATCAGCATAAATTGCACAATGCTGATTTTTGTGCATGCCATGTTCTTTCAGGACATCAAGAATCATGGCTCTCTCTCTCTCTCTCTCTACTTTTCTTTTCACTTCTTCTTTGCTATGATAACTTGGAAAAAAAAAAGATTGGAATAGTTCCTCCCTCCATTACCTTCTCCACAGTTTTGAATTCAAAAGTCCTTCTCTTAGACTGGCTGCCACACAAGGTTAGAGAGCTCGAGCTACACTGCTGTTTAGCCTATAGCTGAAGAGAGGAGAATTGAAAATGCTTTTTTAAAAGGCATTAATGCAAAATCTAGCAACAAACTAGACCAGAAATTGAACTTGCTGATTAAGTTGAAGAATAATTCAACTTGTGGATGATAAAACATTCTGTCATTTAGCTCAACCTCAAATGATTGCTTGAATTCTTCCATGCCATTAACAGGTTAAAATTACCTTTGAGACAATTTTTGATCATTCAACCTTTTGTATCAGTATAAAATTTTCAATAATGATAAAATGAAGAAGAATATTCCTTTTTCTTTCAAGTTCAAAGATGTTAGATACTTTAGTTAACCTTTTCCTTTTATTTGGCATCACAAAGATTTTCTGTGAACACTGGCATTATTTCCTGTTTTGAATTCCTCTGGTCTCAATTAAACAACAAAATATACACATGATTTTCTCCACTCACAATTTTATTTATTGAATTTTTGTAACAGCTTTTGTTTGATTAGAAAGTTAAAATCCATGTATTCTCTAGTAGTTTTATAATTAGCCTTGGAATTAATAGGCAAATTAGGGAAGTGACCTTGTCTGCCATTGTTAAATTTGACTCAAAGGCTCAATCCATGTTTGTGTCTTACAAACTTTGGCAACCATTCCAAAACACAATTGATTAAATTAAAAATAATCTATTGACTGTTTTCCTATCAATATAGCTCTGCAGCTGCTTACCTCTTTGTAGGGTTGATGATGCATACTTACATTCTTAACTATTCTGAACTTATATATATATAACTTCCAGATGTTTTTGTTGGCTAACATTTTTAGATCTTAGCTTTAATTATGCCATTTACAAAAAAAATTGGGGAGAAAGGGATGTAGTCAGGTACTTGAAGAAATTTCTTTGTAATTTGCATTGTAGCTCTGCACTTAGGACTTGACAAATATTTTATATGATCTGCATATAATCAAAACAATAAAATATAATCTATATATTAATATGCTTGTAGCTATACAGGGTGTCCATAAAGTCCGTGTGCACTTAAAAAAATTTTATAACTTTATTTGTGATAGAAATAATCTGTAAACAAATGTTATAAACTTTAATCTTTCAACAAGATGAAGCTCCTTGTCATTATTCTCTGCGTGTTAGTTTCTAAATCGAGAATTTCCTAACAGATAGATCAAAAGGGGTGGACCATTTTATTGCCAGATTTGACTCCATTAGATTATTTTTATGGGGACATGTGAAAACAATTGTGTATGCAACCAACCTAGTTCATTAGAAGATTTGAAAACTAAAATAACTAATACGATTTCAGGCATTACTGTAAATAAGTTGACAAATGTTTTCCGTGAACTGCAAAATCATATTACTCTTTGTATTGCTAATGATAAAGGACATGTGGAAACTTAAATAAAATTTCAATAAAACCTTAAAAAATATAGATTTCTTTCTTTCTGATCCTTTTTACAAATTATTTGTATTTGCGATAGAAATAAAGTTATAAATTTCTTTAAAGTGCAAACAAACTTTATGGATACCCTGTATGTTGTGCATCACACTTGGCATCAAAGATACTGAGGAAAAGAGATGGGGAGGCATAGTGAATCAGAAAGAGAGAGGGGCATTGAGAGTAAATAAGAAAGGGGGATGTAGAGTAAATCAGAAAGAGGAGTTGTAGGGATTCAAGGTGGGGTTCATCTTAGATAAAGGCACCAGTTTGCAGTGAGGGAAATCATGTTCCATGACCTGAATTGCAGGTGACCCTTTAAAATTATTTTTTTTTTTTTTAACATCTTTGAATTTTGTTACATGCAATCATGTGGGTTTGATTTACAATGAATTTCAATTGCAAATGGAGTACCACTTTTCAAACATATGAATGTAGTCTAAATTTATATCTTTTTATATTGTGTATTCAGCAAGTCTATTACGAATAGAATGAAATGGAAGGCCAGTAACAAATCAACAAAGATGATATCTAAGGCACAAGAAAACCTTGTGATGCATTCACTAGAAATTCTATGTATACAGAAGTACTGTGATACCAATTACTTGATTCTATAGGCATGCTAGAACAAACAAGCTTATTTAGTTTTGGTTTTGCAGTCTTTGATAGACCTGAGCACACAGCCCAAATTTCTCTCTCTATCCCACTGGCAGTGCACCATTGGTGTAGTAACTTCTGTCATTGTTTCTCTCCAAATAATTATGAACCTATTGAGAATTTCATTCTTTTGCTTATGTTCTCATGATGTGTACATATGTATATATAACAGTACATTAGAATATATTTGTAAATAACCTGATTGCATTTAATTTTTTTTATCATTTATAAATGGATATAATTTTGTTTCTTTGACCTTACATATTCTAAAAATTGTAAGCACATCAAAAATGCAAGTCTTTAGGATAAGACTGGATACATCAAAAAAATATTTTTATTTCTCTCTCTCTCTCTCTCTCTTATGCACAAACATAACCTAGATCTTCAGATTACACATGATCCATGCCTCAGGTGAGAAGAGTTAAGACAAGTTATTCTAATATTAAGAAGAGTTAAGACAAGTTATTCTAATATTAAGAAGAGTTAAGACAAGTTATTCTAATATTAAGAAGAGTTAAGACAAGTTATTCTAATATTAAGAAGAGTTAAGACAAGTTATTCTAATATTAAGAAGAGTTAAGACAAGTTATTCTAATATTAAGAAGAGTTAAGACAAGTTATTCTAATATTAAGAAGAGTTAAGACAAGTTATTCTAATATTAAGAAGAGTTAAGACAAGTTATTCTAATATTAAGAAGAGTTAAGACAAGTTATTCTAATATTAAGAAGAGTTAAGACAAGTTATTCTAATATTAAGAAGAGTTAAGACAAGTTATTCTAATATTAAGAAGAGTTAAGACAAGTTATTCTAATATTAAGAAGAGTTAAGACAAGTTATTCTAATATTAAGAAGAGTTAAGACAAGTTATTCTAATATTAAGAAGAGTTAAGACAAGTTATTCTAATATTAAGAAGAGTTAAGACAAGTTATTCTAATATTACCTTTCATGTGGGAGGGGGAGAATGTAAATAACTTATATTTATTCCATTCCATTTTATAGAAAATGGTTACAACTGAGTATCATACCCCATTTCAAGATTTTTAAGACGGACTGTCACTTTTCTTCTATAAACTGGGGGCAAGACCAGAGTTTATCTTGCTATTCTACTACTTGCGTAGTAACTTGTATTGTTTTTCTCTCAGTTATTACAAATCTATTCGGAAATTCCACTCTTTTTGTTATGTTCCTAGCTAATCTTAGCACACACATACACACAAGATAATATATTTTTGTCTATATTTCTGAAATGAGGTATTTACATTATTTACATTGTTCAAGCTGTTTTCTTCATTTTTATTGTCATATTCACAATGTTTCGGTCATTGAATGCTAACCTTCAAGTGACTGCGGAGACAGGGCCCAGTGAATAAAAAGTGTTGATTGACTCCAGTGACTTGACCCAAAGAATTGTGAGTTCAATACCTGGCAATAATAGTGGTGAACAAGAATTCAGAATTGAGTTAAATCAAAATAACTAAGATATGTGAAAGTGGCATGACTCTTGGAACAATCTACTCCTTTGATCAAAATAAAGGGTTTGGTTCAAAATTCCAGTCATTTGAAGAAGGTCAGAGCTTACAATGGCCAAAAAGTGAATGTAACAATAAAAATAAGGACAACAGTCCAAACAATGTAAATAGAACATATCTGGAAACATCTTGATTGCATTTCATGTTTTAATCATGTATAAATGGATATAATTTCATTTCTTTCTTTAACGTGACTCATATTCTAAAAATCATTGTAAATTGTCAAAATCTCTACAGGAACATCAATAATGTATCAATGAAAAAATAATCTTATTCCTCTCTCTCTCTCTCTCTCTCTCTCTCTCTCTCTCTCTCTCTCTCTCTCTCTCTCATATGCACACATAACATACATTAGATTACAAATGATCCATGCCTTAATTAAGAATTAAGACCAGTAATAAGTAGGAGACAATGTAAATGATTTATATTCCATTCTGTTTTATGGAAAATGGTTTTAACTGTGCATCATGCCACATTCCAGTATTTTTATTCACTTTTCTTATAATTATCTTGGAATGGTCACAGGTTGAAAAGTACAGTGCAACATTGAAAACTTTATTAAAAAAATCCATGTAATTTACATTGACTCTGCTCATTAACTATGAAATCTTGCCCACTGAAAATGCAAAATTAATGACTTGATATATGTAGAGAATTTTGTTGTAGGTAAGCCTAGTGGAAAAGGTTCTGTTCTGACATTTTTTTCTTATTGTTTATTCTATTTAGTTTCCTAAATTCCTTTATCAATTATACCCAGACCACATTTGATTTTTGTTTTAATGATGTCATAAAATACATTTACCTCAGGCCTTTGTGTTTTCACAGGATTTCTTTTTTTAAATGTTTGTTTGAAAACTCTCTCTTGAATTTTTCTCTCCTCTATCACTCAATTTTTTTTCCGTTCTCTGCATGTTTCTATTTATCTCTACCTCTCACTCACTCATTGAGAGGTTGAAGAACCAGAAACCACCTCTTAATTGTCGTTTCCAAGTGAACTCCCAAAAGCAAAACACTATGAAACTATAAAAATACATTTATAGTAAAATGACCAAGAACTTGTACTTGAAAGCATATGATTGGGTTCAAAATATTTAGATTTTGGCATCAAGTAACCCATGGAGGCTGATATGCTGCTAAACAAAAATCAACCAAATTTTTTTTTCTCTCTCTCTCTCTCGAAAATATTAATTTCTTGCATTCTTTAGTTGGCCTTAATTAAACTTTTATCTAACTCAACAAGTAATGAGTGACTATCATAAATAGTGGTATTATAAAAAGATGTTTTATTCTTTTTTGTATCAACCTGGAATTACTTAAGCATGTTCAGCTAAATCAGATTGCTTGCAACTTGGCATTATTCTCTTGTGTCAACCACTTAGCTACCCATTGTGTATATAACTGGCGGCTTTTCCTCTTTGGTGTTCATCAAAGGAAGCTTATCTCCAGTGTAGCAGCAGGTATTCTATCAGCTTTTAGAAAGCTCTACTTAATCTGATTCTATTAATATTCCCTCTCAACTTGTGTAACATAACAAACACCAAGGAATGGAAATGTTGAATGTATGTTGTCTTAGGCCATCAGAGAAAAGTATATGTCATCTGTAAAACTGTCTTCCTTTACCAGCACCTCTGCTCTTAGAAAAATGCAAATAGTCACAACTGAGCCATTCCATGTCAGTTCAACCAATCAGTGTTTTCATTTTGATATATGTTATAGATTTTATACTCATTAAAAAATACAGAAAATTTTAATTGAAAATTACTAACCATGCTCAAAATATCACAAGTTGAAATTTTTACTGAATCAGCATTTTCAGTCAACAGATGTTTCCATTTCTTTAATTCAACCATCTTCTATCTTCTGATTCAATAACTATAAATTAATGAAATTTGATATCCTAATAGGTTTTTAATCAGGTAATCCAAATATTCCTTTAAAATTTTACAGAGAGAAACAAAAAAGTAAATATTAGCAGTTTTTTTTTGTTGTTTTAGAAGTAAAAAAATGAAAATTATTTAGTGGCCAACCACATATGGAAAAATTGAGCCCTTAAAAGTAGCAAAAGGTGACACAATATTTGAAAAGTAGAGTATTTGATGAATAAATTTCAGTAAGTTCCATTAACTTTCTCTCAAAGCTACCAATTCTCAACCTCTTAATAGTTTTTGTCAAGAATTCTGGTTGACGGTAATTTTGAAATTATGATCTAATATTGACTCATTCTGCTAAAGGTGATGAGGTCCATTTTGATAACAAAACATTGGGAAGACATTACACAGTATTTGGGGAAATTAATTCCCTAAGTTTTAACTCCCTCTCTCTTAATTCTTATGGATGTTTGAATATGCATTGTAAAAATATAAAAAGGTAAACTTAGCCCAACTCTTCTACAAAAGCAAAATTTCTTATTTCTTAACATTTCTCTGATCAAGATTTTAAAAAGAAACAATTATCTAAAGTTATAATCATTTTTTTAAGCAGAGTGCAAGATATGTCATCTAAGATTTAAAATATATATATCAAATTGGTAAAATAAATTTTGAATTTAGTTTGTAGATAAAACTATGAATCATTCATTCTCCTAGTCTAGATTTTGATGTCATATTCATATTTTTGAATATTATAGTAGTCATCTCCAAGAATAAAATGTTAGATAAGAAATATACAATGACTTACATAATCTGTGTGGCATGAAAAATTTTATAACTTTTAAAAATGGGCATTTTAAGAATATGTATTTACAAATATATTAAAATGGTGGGAGCAAAGATAAGAAAAAATATTATTGATCATAAAATGATCATTCAAAAAAAAAAAGTACCATATATATATATATATATATATATATATATATATACATATATATATATATATGAACTAAAAAGGAAAAGAGAAAAATATTTGCACTATTTTGTCACTTGCATTCTAGAAAACCAGATCAGAAGTGAATTATTTATTTGGAAATATTTCAATAAATATTGATGTTAAATATTGCAAATCATTGTATAACAAATGTGTTCAATGCTCAAAAGTTAAGCTCTATAAATTTTGGTTGGACATAATTTCTGGAAAATATTCAACCTATTTGTGTGCAAAAATGTGAGTGTTGTTGTTGCTGCTGACAGCTGTTCAGCCATTCAGAAAAGTGTGGATGTTAACAGGTGCGCTGCAGATGGAGTGAGGCAAATGAAGACAAAAGCATTATTGGCAAAAAAAGACATCTCACCCTAAACCCCACCTCTAATAGAAATTGCTTTTGCATAAAAAGAAGGCCATGTGTCATGTTGTTGGTAGTTAATTATGATGGAAGACTTGACTTAACATTTTGTGTCCCACCCCTCACTTGTAAATTTTTTTTTCTGTATTTCTCTTTTACTTTTGCTTAGAGATCTTATTGGTTGTAAATGACCCCCCATCTTTAGACCTTATATCATCAAGAACAATTACTATTGACATTCTATCTTCTCCATTTTGGCCTATATTCCATGTTAAATGCCTTCATCCTGAGTACAAGTTTAAACTTTATTTTCCATATACCACATATCTTGAAATTTTAAACCTTTTAAAATTGGTTAAATTCTGTGTCAGTCTACTTGAGATAACTTGCTTTGGCACTTCATGACCATTATAGGGGAATCAACTTGTCTGAAAACTGCCTACTTTCACTCATTTCTTGTATTACAAAAGCTGAACTTCATATGAGTGGAAACACTATCTCTCCAAGAAGTGGTTGAAATGCTATTTGCAGATGCTTCATTGGAATCCTTATGATATATTATTCCCATTAATGTCCCACTTATCATTATTCACATGTACTGCTGCCAATTCTTTTATCTATATATATATATATATATATATATATATATTATTATTATTGACCCTCCCGTCAATTTCGATGTATGAGTGTCTAACTCAGACTGCCACACAAAGAATTGTTTAGAGTGGTGAAGGCTTGTGTAGCACCATCCACACTTTTTGGAACTGCTGATAACAAACAATCGGTGCAGAAGTTCACCACAGATCGCCTGGACAGCAGACCTCAGTTATCTAACCCATAACTGGAGGGAAGGGATGGATTAATACAATACCTTTCCCAGAGGTACCAGTGCACAAGTGAATGCAGAGTGTTCAACTGGAATTGGAACTTGGCTCACCGAGTGTGTGTGTGTATTTATATATATATATATATATATATATATATATATTTATGAAATTTGTGAGATACCATATTTGTTATAAATTTTAAATAATGTCATTTATATACAAGCCTATTTTGCTGTATCACAGCTCATCAGTGTGGCTAAACATCTGATTACTTCCAGCTGGGATCAAAGCTCAACCGATTTTGAATTTGTCAGGTATTCTGCTCGCAAAAATTGGCCAAGAGAGGATATTTTGACGTGTTATATATATGATGTGTATACACAAGTCAACAGCCAAGAAAACTCACTTCATGATTGAAGAGCAGTGTACAAATAAGAGATATTGTGGGCATAATAATTAGCAATGTGTGATGCATGTTAATTTCACATATCAACTGATCTTCAGACCATGTGTGATCTGAAAATTACTCAAGGTGTGAAACTGGCAGGAATCTATATTGTCTTTATCTACTTATCTCTTCTTTTTTTCTTTCTTTCTTTTTCTTTTTTTTTATCATATCACCCCAAGCAAGGCGATAACGCCACTGATGCACAGGGGGCTACGTAAGAGGGAAAAGATTGGAAAAGAGAAAGGCGGAAACCACATCCTAAACAGGAAGCAAGGGATGAGCCTCTTCACCTGTTCAATAGACATATATATATATATATATATATATATTCTTTTTTACAGTCTACTTTCCTAAAGAAAAGAGACTTACTGAGCACTCTTCCTTCATAAAAATAGCAAATTTTACACGCATCTTGGCTACTTATTTGCTGCAGGAGGATGGCCAACACTTTTATAGTGCTCATAAAATTTCCATAAAAAGGATAGCGACATACATTAACACATCCTCTGTTATTTTTTTTTCTCCTTAACAACATTATATAAATATTATTGCCAAAGTGATATTTGTAGAATAATATATAAGATTGTTTTATTGAAAATGTCTCTGCAATAGTCAGTAAATTTAATGCTGATGAATTTAAACCAATTGTCTGTGCTGCTATATTTTCAATAATTTGGCACAAGATGTACCATGGTTAGTTAAAAAGATTGATTTGTTTTTTATTGTTTGTTAATTATGGTGCAGTGGATATCGACTTGGAATGTCAAATCGGGGAGCCAAGTTCGAATTCCAGTTGAATTTCTTGCATTCATTTCCACACAAATACCCTTGAGAAAGGTATTAATCCATCTCTTCCCTCCAGTTATGGGTTAAATAATAAGACAGATTGGGTTTTATAGCCTTGGTCAACAACCAATCTACCACAGAAAGCAATGGCAACCTACTGTGGAATAATCTTCTGCCCAGTCAGTCATGACTCTTTCGAGACATGATCGCCCAAAACATCTATTACTTATGGCACTTAACTTACTTACTGAATTCTTTAAAGCTGAAGCCTGATCTTGGAATTATAAGGATTTTTTTTTCTTTTCGCATGAATATTTCATAAAGTTTTGGGAGATAATTTTTCCAGATAAAAGTTCTAGTATTTAATCCATAGCTAGAGAAGTGATGGATTCATATTTTCCCAGAGTGTTTGTGTGTAAGTGAATATTTAAAAAAAAAAAAAAAAAAAAAAAACAATGATAGAAATCCAGTTGATACTAATACTTTTAATGTCAGTTTTAAGATGTTTTTCACTGACAACTTTTTTGTAGAATGTTTTCCTACAATATAATTGTTTGTTTTCTTTTATTTATTTAAAGAATACTTCAAAAGATGCCCATGGCAAAATACTGTATCAATGTTTTTAATGATGTCTATAGATTCAGCAGTTAAGGTCTTGTGTACTACTCTGCTGTAATTTTTTTTTTTTTTTTCTAAAGGACATTTTTTACTTTCCAATAAGGAATATGATCTTATCCTCCAACACAGGAAAATCTATCAATCAAGTGTGTATCTGATACATTCCAGTAGGCTTCTAATTTTTCATCAAATTACTCACCAAATTGAGACAAAACAATGCCACTTAGGTCACTTTTAGATTTTAACCACTTTGTTAGCATGGAAAAAATGTTTTCAATCCCCCCCCCTTCTATAAACATGCTTAATTTCAAAGATTTATAACTGATGTCTGTAGCCTGTTTAACTACCTCCATTAATTTGGTCTGTCAGTCTACAATGAATATTTTTTCTTTTGGTTCAAATCCTATTTTTTTGATTTGCAAGATTCTTTAATTCTTCAAATATATTGTTATCAACAGTAGAATTTTGATCAAGGACATTAAATATTATGTTGAAATGTTTGGTAAGGTGGCATATTCACAGGCCTATTTTAAAAGTTCTCTTTTGCTAATAAGTTTGTTCTAACCCTTACAATCTCGTTGGCATCCAATCAGGAGCGAGAAGATTAGATTTGTTTACATCCAAGTTTTTTGGGTTTTTTTCTAATACAATGAGATAACAGCTTCTGGATGCATTGTTAAATTCATATTCTTTAAAAGCCATAGTTTTTCAATGTCGTTGGCCTCATTCTTCTGGCTCAATATTTCCTTGAAAAATTGCTTTTATATCACTTGTTCTATGTTCTCAATTAAGTATAAAAGGATATTGCCTAGAAATTTGAAATTTCTGTCTGAATTTCTAGGATGAAGAGTTATCAAATTTTATGTGAATTTTGGGAGCTAGTGCTTGTGTCTGTTCAATCACTGGGTTAGACAGTTTGTACTTAGACTCAGTGGGAATGGGCAAGCAATAATAACTGAACTGTAAATAAATAAAAAAAACTAGATAATAGCCCTATACATGAGCAATGGAATGAGAACAGTCTAGATTAAATATAGGATACCTTTCAGAATTCCTTGTTATTTACCCAGATCAGTGTACACCTGAAGAAGGCTGGAGGGCACAACGATTGAAATGTAATAACAACAAAGATGAGAACAATAATACGAATATAAATATGTAAAAAAACAAAACAAAAAGTAAATTAATTTCTTCCCTATTAGTAGGAGAAACATCATATTGTATGTTTTCCTTCTTCTCTCATCCCTGCAACTTGGTTTCATTAATGTTATAATTATCATTTTTTAAGTTTTTTTTCTGTTTCAACCCATTTGATTGGCTCTCTCTCTCTCTCTCTCTCTCTCTCTGTGTGTATATATATATATATTTTAAGTTCAGTAAATTTAACTATCACCATCTTTGCTTTGGTATAAATAGTTTTCTGACATGGTTTTATTGTCTTTTTTTGAAACACTTTTAATATTTTCAATTAATCTGTGTTTCAGAGTTTAGAGCTTTTATGATTTATATGCACCTATCACATTTTAACCATGCATGATGAGAAACTGTCAGCAAGGCCTCTGATCAAGCAATTTTGAGGAGTGTGGAACCACCTCTTAATTGCTGTTGTTTTCAGGTTCACCTGTAAGGGTTCCAGCTATGAGCAAATAGCTAACACGTAAACTGGGATCAAAACATTATGAAAGTATACAAAAGCTTATAGTAAAAAAAATTTTTTTTTTTAATCATATCACCCCGAGCAAGGCGGTAACGCCAATGATGTGCAGGGTCTACGTAAGAGTGAAAAGATTGGAAGAGAGAAAGCTGGAAACCACATCCTAAACAGGGAACAAGGGATGAGCCTCTTCACCTGTTCAATAGACGTGGGTGGAGTGTGAACCGGGCGATAGTTTAGTCTATCTACTCCAATTGAATAAAAGAAAAGAGTGAAAAGATTGGAAGAGAGAAAGCCGGAAACCACATCCTAAACAGGGAACAAGGGATGAACCTCTTCACCTGTTCAGTAGACGTGGGTGGAGTATGAACCAGGCAATAGTTTAGTCTATCTACTCCAATTACTGATAATACATTTTTGTAACAAAAAAAAAATTACTAGCAATCCATTTGTCAAAGAAATTACCAATGCACCCAAGAAAATTAAATTTCAGTATTGAATAACCCATAAAGAGTTGATATACTACTAAAAAAAACGTTTTTACCATTTGCGTTACTACTGCTACTAATAACTTTTTTAATCCAAATGAAACTATTTTGTGGTAGGTCATTAAAGTTTTGAAAAGTTACTTTTGACATTTGTATTATTTCATCAATGTTATTTTGTGCTCTTGATTCATTAACACAATCTGTAATAGGCAGTTTTTGTTTACTTGATAATGTGTCATCGATTTCATCATTACAATGATTAATTTTTAACATTTGATATTCTGTTTGAATAGTTTCCAAATCTGCATTCGAATTCTTGTCCTACTTCAAATAGCATCAGTAATCACACATATTTCCATTTTATCCAATAACCTTTCCTGGACTTTTCCATTTTTCTTGCTGATGTACAATATCCTATGTTTGATGTATAGAATCACTCTTATTTGATGCTAGACATGATCTCCTTAAGCCTACACAATATTCAACCAGGATAAATGCTTTTTTGCTGGCATGAAGAGTAACTTCGCTCATTGTTGTGCCATGGAGAGCTGGGGGGTTTTGTTGATTAGCATGAATGATAGTTTTGAATTCCTTCCAAATATTAGTTGATATGGTGACCATCCATGTAGTGTTTGAATATGTGTCTGTCATGCTCATCCTGATATGAACAATTTCCAGATTTTTTGTGATCAACAAGAATTTTCTACACATGGTCAACTTAAGCTGCATGATCTCTTGGACTGAATCTGGCTATATTCCACATATCAATACCCTAATTTTCTGCCATGTTGCAGTACTTCTGTTTCTAAAGAACTGATGATTTTTTTTCATTAAGCCCACAGATTTTATTGTTGTTATTAGTGGATATCCATATTTGAATAGAATCTCCATTAAGCAGGATATCTATTTTCATCTACCAGCCTGATATATGAGAAATCTCATTAAAGAAAAGTGGTCTCCAGCAGGATTTTGAACCTGCATCCTTCTTGGCAGAAGAAACCGTCATTAGATCAGACATGCTTTAGATTGACTTAACCACAGAGTACATCATTAATCAAGGAAGCTTGAATAGTGCCTTATAAATGCAGATCTTTATCAGACTCTGAAAACATCTGCTCAGTTTCATATCCTAACATAAAACAATATTTAAAGTGATAGATATTTATTAATCTGACATGGATAAGTTCAAATCCAGCCAGAAAGCATTTTTTTTTTTTTTTTTAGTAAGATTTATTGAATATTCAAGCCAGTAGACAAAAATAAATAAATATGCTCTTTAATAAACATAGTATCTATTCAAATATGGGTATCCACTAAAAATAATTAAGTTATAAAAAAGTATCTGTAAATTCACTGTTGGTTTTTGTACAGAAGCATTTAAGTTTCAACCTTGTCAAATATTAATTATTATTTTTTTTTTTGTCATATATGATGGTTGCTAGCCTCAAAGTTGTAAAATCTCAAATTTAGAAATTTTTGTTTCTATTCTTTAAAATCGGTAGCAATGACTTCATCAAATCCTATAAGAAAAGTAATAAATGTCACTGGGCTGGCTGATGGTTCTTGCAGTTAACAAGATTTTTTTTTTCACTTTCTCATCATACGTACCTTGTATCTTTAAACAAACTCATGGGCTGTTGTTGATGTAGTTTGCGATTAACCTGTTTTGTTAACCTATATTTCCTCCTAATAGCCTAATAACAAACATTTCATTTAGTATTTAATCTATACAATAATGACCTCATGTCAGATTCTATTAGTTGGTTTGTCTTTAAAAAAAAAAAAAAATTTGATGTTTTATCATTTTTCAAATCTAGGATTCCTTTTGATCTTTTCATGGACAGTTTGCTTAATAAAAGTGATGTCGCTGTCAACCCCATCAGAAATTATATTTAACTCTTATAATTTCTTGTGGAAATGTTGCATTTTTAATTGATTTCAAACTTGGAAATTTTAAAATTGAATCACTGTCAGATCTTATAACTTGATTGAACTGTGTAGTCAAATTATCCATAATTTAATTGCTTTTCTTTCTATAGATATAGACAGAATCCTAAAATGTAGTTCTGAGCAAGAAAAGTGATGAGAAAAAATTATCCAGGAAGATCAATTGCTGTATTGGGTGGAGGGGAAATTAAAGAAGTTCCAGGACACTTCTGCAAATCACTTGAGTGCAGATTTGAAATTGACTTGGTTTTAACTTTGTAAGTTGTAGCAAAACTGATAAAACTCTAAGAATTTTAAGAGTGCGTAATTTCATCTGGTAATCATTACTTATGATAAATTTTATGTTGATGCAAACTGGCTAATAAAAGTGTCATATACAATAAAACCAACATGTCGCTTTATAATTCTGAGGGAGAATTGACCTTTTGATGTGAGAAAGACAGTACATATGCACTTAAGGAGGAGTAATGACAATCAGTAATTATCAAGTAATTAAATACAAAAAGACAATAAGTAGAGTTAAAAACTATCAAAATCACAATCATGCCTTTCATATTGTTTAAGTCTAATTTCTATCTTCAGTCTAATTATATAGTCCTGGTCCCAATCCTAATCCCCAAAGTTGGAACTGAATTCTGTGCAAGCTTTACCTTAGCCTCCACCTGAGGGCATTGTGACATTAAATTCTCGGTGTTAAAGCAAATTATCTGTATACCTGCATCAGTTGTTCTCTACTCTATATCAAGATATAAACCATCTTCAAAATCTCATGAAAAAGCACCCCCCTTCTTTCCCTATTATTTAGAAATCAGAGAGCAGAGTTTGAATTCCAGTTGGTTAATGAACCAACTGGAATTCAAACTCTGCTCTCAATCACATATATGCAAATAACCTTGGGAAAGGTTTGAATCCATCTCTTTTCCCTCAACTCAAGCTATGACTTAAATAGTAAGAATTCTATCTGGAAAAATCAGTATTTGCTGTAGAGTGAGTGGCCATGGTTAAATGTAAATAAATGACAGAACCACCCATGAAGCAATTTACAAAGTTTACACTAAAGAAAAGAATGCCAAAAAAATTAATTTAAAGCAAGTAATACATGTAAGGCAAATTAACAGTAATAAAGCAAAGCAACATTAATATAGCAAAAAGTTCACAAACTAAAAATTTATATTGGCACACAAAAAGAAAATAGAATAATCAAATGTAGTATTCTGACTTCAGGACAAGAGAGACCAGGACTGAGCCAGATGACCCAAATAAATGGTTTATCTTATTGGGTAGGATGAAAGCCCAGCATGCATTTGTATGCTTCTACCTATAATTTGAGGAGGGACAAGTATTTTGCAACCATTCCTATGGGGTACCTCAATGTGGTGTAATAATGGTTAGCAAGCTTGTCTTGCTAGAATCATTACAAATTGAATAGTGAGCTCAATCCACACTAGGTGCCCTATACTTTTGGTCTTGTGCCATGTCTAACCTGTGCTTAGAAAATTACCATTTCTATTTGGATTAGAACCAACGTATGTAAAAAAAAAATAAATAAATTAATAAAATTCTTCCAATGCAATGTTTTGATTTTACCCACAAAGGGTAGATAAGCCTTAAAAAACAAATCCATCCATCCGTCAATCAATCACGATTACTTACTTGTCTTGCCGAATCCTAAATTTGAATTGAATAAAACTCAGTGTGCAACTGTTCAATGATAATTCATTCTTTGTTTGATTATATATGAGTTTTATCCATCTAAGCTGATCAAGCAATTATGAAACTAATTTCATAAATGGAAAATGGTTAGAAGTCCATATCACACTATTCAGATGACTATTATGACCAACAAGACATGGTTAGTAGCTTGGTAAGTGTTTGGCTTACATGCAGTATTCATTGATTCACTGTTTGCAGTTGTACTTGTGCTAAACAATGTTTTACCCATTTTGTTTTTATTTTATTTTTAATCTAGAAATTCTCATGGGAACTTGGATGGTTACAAGCAAAATGAAATATTGATTCCCATATTTTGCATTTAGACAGATAAACATCAAATCTACTAGGACTTGTTAACTGCTATGCTTTGTTCCTTTAGCTTGCTGATCTTTTTAAATAAATACAGCATGTGCAATTGCTACTTTTGTAGTTTTGCTGATTTCTTAATCCATGCAGTCTGATGTAACATCACCAATTGAGTCTGTCATAATTTATATTCTGTGACAATATACAGATTTCATTTTGATATATCTTACTTATCTCAAGTCTTTGATGAGGCTCTTTTTTTTTTTTTTTTTTTTTTTTTATGGTACAAGCATTTGTTTGAATGAAGGTGTTTCTTCATTATACTTAACACTTGTGAGCGTTGTCTTTCTAAATTGGTGCCGTTTAGTAATTTAAAACTTATTACAGGTTGTCATGAAATTTAAAGTTATATGGTCCTTCTTCAAATTCCCTTAAATGTTATTTTTTTTTTTACTTGTTCACCTGAAACAGTCTTTATATAATTTGTATGCTGTTTGCTAAAAGAGATAACTCTCTGATAAGTGGCGACAAATCATTATAAATAATCATCTAAATCTTGAAATCTATCAGGAAACACGATTACATATCCATCATGTAATCGTTAAATACTGTCTCATATTTGATCTCTTTTTTACTTGGAGAGTTATTGGTTACAAATTCTTGGTAGTTTTTGAAAATAAGAACATTTTTGTACTGATATAGGTATAATAATAAGGGCAATTTTCTTGTACAAAAAGTTGATTAATCAAACAGCTTTCTATGTCCATCTCTACTATACAGTATTTGACTGCCTAATTTGCTTTCAATTGAATGTTATCCTTTTTTCCTTTGTTTTTGTCACCTCTTGTTGCTAATAATCTCTAATAAAGAGTAAATAAACAATATAATCACATCTTTTTCATTGTTATTTTTTTCTTTTATCTTTGCAGGAAATATCGACTCCATCGGCCAAATCCTGTCCCTTCTGCTGAAGACTTGCGAGGTGTGTCCATCATAAAACCTTTAACAGGTGTTGATCCTAACCTTTACAGTAACTTAGAGACTTTCTTCAAGCTGGACTATCCTGCTGTAAGTATCCAAATAATGATTCAGTTTGGAGGTTGGCTTAATTGATTACCTGTTTCACCAATTTGAAGCTCTTGAGGGAATCTCATATTTTTGCCTCCTACATCTACCATTAAGCCACACCCAGATGTTAATGACTGACTAATGCTTTATTCTCTTATTGCCTGACCATCCAAAGATCTTTTTCTAAAGTAACTATGGTAACACTCTCTCAACCTTATGACATAACAATCTCTTTCTCTTTGGCTATTTTGATCATTATCATCAACCAAAAGGATTGACTGGCTATTCTTGGCTAACCATTCATTTTCAACTGTTTTGATTCAACTTTTTTTTTTTCCTCTTTGTTTCTAAATCTGTATTTTTTTTTTTATGTTTATCTCCTTATGCCTTTTTTATGTCAATAGGCAAGAACATTTTTGTGTATTTGTTTTAAATGCCATGTCAAAAAATTCTGATCATTGAGTAGTTTTTTAGTTGTATAGTTTTCAATAAAAATTAATCTTTTTAAGTGTAAAACATGAGATGCTACTCAAAATTTCAAGGACACAAAGAAAAGCAATGTATAGAGAAGGTTCTTTATTTCCTGATGGATTGGTTTAAAAAAATGTGACGAGGAAAAATAAAACTGAGTAACTTTACAGATAAACTATTGATCAATATGGGAAGATTCTTTGAAATTTGGATGGCAGTCCAGTTTGACTTATATAAACATACATGCAATCAAATATACATTAATGTATAAATAAATATATTCATTTTAACATACTTTTTAATATTTTGTATCAATTATATATAATTTCTTCTTAATGGATTTTCTTTATTAAGAAAAAAATAATTTATTCAAACCTTTGTCTACTAAAAATATCATTTATAATAATAAGTCATTATTCTGTGTCAAATCAATAAGGGTCTGATCATCACTGACAGATGTTTTTCAAATTTGGTACACTTAAAGAGCTTAATGATAGAAATTGTATGGTACCTAATTTATATCTGTAGGTGTGTTTTCCTGAGATATGACTAACCTTTGCCAAAAAGTGAATTTTAGAAAATGGTCACAGTTTAAATATCAATATCTTGGTTGTTTTTTCACCTACAATGCTAAATTCTATACCATTCAAATGGGGATTTCTTACACACACACACACACACACATACATAAGTTAATCTGATCTTGAATTTCTCAAAAAAAATGTCTTTAATTTTTTTTAAAAATTTGACAAGAAATTTGTCTGCTTTATGGCAAGATATGTACAAAATTTTGTGGTGAACCTTTGACTGGCCTGAGTTACAAAGGTTTTACTGAGTTGGTCCTAATTCAAAATAGGTATTTTCTACTATATGCTAACATATTCATATCTCTCATTATGGTTAAGTTGTATATCTTTAGAAAGCTCTTTCAATGCTTATTAATAGTCACATAAGAACTTTGGTCACAAAATCAACAGAATTTGTGTTGTTTGTTAATTGGTGGAAAATAAACAACTTTATTTTTTTATATGAAAATGTGACATAATGAAAATATTAAAGTGTCATGAATTAATGCTAAGATAACATAAAATATGCTACAAGTGATATTAATGGTTAACAAATTTTTGTTGACATCTGACATGGTACGCCTAATGCACAAAACAATCAAATTGTCAGTATTTGCACATTTTAAAAATTAAGTTTTGATCTGAAAAAGTGATACATTAAAATGAATGTTTAAAAAGTTTAACATTTATAAAGAAATTAACAAGTAAACTTATTTTTCTGCTTGTTGGAATAAAGGTTTAAATAGAAAATAAAATTTTGGAAATGAAAACCAATTTTTCAAATTTTTTGTGATGACCAACCTATATTTGATATTTTAAGAAATTCTCTTTATTAAAAAATTTGAAGTATTTTTTCCATCGCCATTTTCTAAAGTTTATAAGTTCTGTTATTGGATCAACTGAACTAAGAATATCAGAATAATTTAAAATTAATATATCTGAACGTAATGGATAACTAAAATGGAGAAAGGCTATTTGGTTGTAAAATTGTCATTTTTATCTCTTTATTATCAGGATATTTTTCAAGACACATCCTAACCACTAATTCCTATCATAGATTGCTGCAACAAATCCCTTAATGTTTTCAGGCTCTGTATCATCTCATTTTGTAATTTTATGTTTTTCTTCCTGAGGAATAAAACTACATAGTTTTTGAGTTCTGGTAATTGTTGTGGCATTTGGAATCTATTTTCTAAGAGATTTCTGCTTCATTTTTCCATTTATTTGTTAAGGAATATAAAATATTTATGCTCTTTTTTTTTTTTTTTTTTTTTTTTTTTTTTTTTTTTTTCCCCCTCATAATCAAACAGCTATCTGTTCATTACAGGGTTGCTACAGGTTTGCTTTTTCTGCTAATCTCTTAATAGTGCCACCTGATCCATCACATGGTCCTCTCCCATGAAATGTAGCAAAAATGTGCCACTGTGCATCAATACCAAAGTTAGCTTTATGATTGCACAAATTGATAAATTTGTATAATTGGAAGTGGCGCCATCACAGAAATAGGTCAGATTTTTTATTTTAAAATTAAGATTTTTTTTCTTTTTATAGTACTCCTACAAGTTTTCTTTTGAACAAATGGACAGCTACTGTGTCATGCTTGAGACAATCTTATATAATTACAATATTAATATGCTCCAGCTCTTTGTCATTTCTGTAATAACAGACAAATGGATGTAATGTGACTTGAAAATTATTCCAGTGGAAGCCTTGTGCAGCAGCCTGCAAAATAAATGAGTAATTCTCAGCAAAATCTGCAATAAATGACTTTACCATCCATCAAAGAACTTTTCTCAGTAGAACAAAATTCTTTGTCAATGAAATCATTCTTTTTGAAGGCCTATGCAAAAAGTTCTAATAAATTCTACTGTTAATTGTAATTTGCAGTTTGGTTCTACTAATTGATAGCCACTGTTTGTAGATAAAATACTCTATTAAATTTTTATTTAGAATTCCTTCTATATATAAAATAAAATTCTCCAAATTGCTACAAGTTGAGCAGGCATCCAAGTGGCAGTTAGATGTTGCTTTATTGCACGTAACAGCAGTTAAGCATTGGTAGTAATCTGTTAAATGATATTGTTCATCTTTAATCAGTTTACTAAGATGAGCCACCATGATCATATTTTGATGTATTGTACAAATACAGACACCGCCTTCTAGAATGCATTCTTTTGATCTGAGTTCAGCAAATTTCAAAAAACTAATTCTGTTAGGATTTTTTTATTTAAATTATTGGTATGCCTCTTTCAAGTTACAGAGTACAAAATACTTTTGTTCTTGAACTCTTCTACCATTTTTTTTAAAGAATGTTTTATAATCTCTCTGCCCCCAATGCATCACTCTACTAACTACTTCACTAGTCTAAAACAGTGTAACTTTTTGTCTCATGTGTGAATCTACATTTTTGTTATATTTGGTAGATAATATTCCTTGTTCATGTACTAGTTTTTGGCTTTTCTTGCTACGTATGTTGAATTCTTTGGATACTCCAGTCTTTTTGGAAGTATTGTCAAAATTTGTACTTTTTAGAATCTGTTATCACAAGCTGTAAAAGCTTCTTTTAATTGTGTAATAATTTCACTTTCATCAGATCTTTTGAGCTATTCTACACTGGTAGATTCTTGATGAACAATTTTAGTTAAAATCAGTTTTTCTTTGATATGGTTTCTTTAATTTTTTTTCTACCCCCACTCCATAACTGATTTGTTTTTCAAGTTTTTGACACTTGATTAGTGATTCACCAATCATTGACAGTTGAGATTCATTTTCAGTATCTACAAAAATGCTAGAAAGCTATTGAGAGATGTGAAAATGTTAGCATATAGTAGCAAATATTAAAATCCGCCATTTTGAATTAGGACCAACTCAGTAAAACCCTTGTAACTCAGGCCACAGTTAAAAGTTCATCACAAAATTTTGTACATGTCTTTCCATAAAGCAGACAAATTTGTTGTCAAATAATAAAAAAAAAATTTAAAGATATGTTTTTTGAAAAATTAACAAATTATCTTATTTGATATTTAAACAAAAAAATAAATAGATCCTCTTTTTAAATGATATATAATTTAGCATTGTAGGTGAAAAACAACTGAGATATTGATATTTAGACTTTGTGACTATTTTCTAAAATTCACTTTTTTGGCAAAGGAACCCTTTGACCAAGAGATGTAAATAGGTACCATTTAATTTCTTTCATGAAGCTCTACAAGTCTACCAAATTTAGTAAAAAAAAAAAATCTCTCGATGATGGTCAGATGCTTGTTGACTCATTAGTTAGTTTAAAGCTTTCATTTACATATCAGGATACAACAATCAGTTTAATAGATATGGTCATTTAGACATCTTTTTTGTTTGTTTTTTCTTTTCATCAATTCTCTTCAAGCAAGGCAATTAAGCCACTAGGACACAAGGAGTTACTAGGCGTTGAAGATTATGAGAAAAATATAATTAAAGAGAGGAGGCAATAAAAAAACAAGAATTAAGACAGTGGGTAATTGTTGATATTGAATTTAAATTTTTGAAGATGAAAGTTGACTGAGAAACAAAAAGTTGGAGTTCCACAAGCAAGAAAGGTGACAGAAGAAACTGTCAGCATAGAACTTATGATTACATCTAGCCATTTCAAGTGTAAAATGATGACATTTTGCTGCCAATCTAGTACTGTACTTAATTTCATAAAGTATAGGTACCATAGCAGAAATTTGATCAGAATAATTACCATGAAATTATTTATAGAAAAGATACAAGGAAGCTGTTATGTTGGTGGGAAAGTCACTGAAGCCAATATGACAGGGCCAATATCTCTAAATATATAACGAAAACACCAGACCAATTGTGGCAGCAATATTCAAAGAAACGACGAATGGTAGATTTATAGATTTTATCAAGGTAATTGGGCATTGCTACTATACTATATGGTGGTTTTTCCCCTACATATGGGAAAAGCAGGTTTGAGCTGTGTTAAAGGGCATATTTTCTTTTATTAAATGTTTTTGAAAACCCAAGCAGACTGACAACCATACTAACACCTCTCCTCTCCCCACATAAAAAGAAAACTATCTACTCAAACACGTCTCTATTACACACACCCACACACATCTCAAAAAAGATTATGTTGAGTCATTTGGTCAGATTTTAGAAACTTTTCAGCCAAGAATATTTTAGCCTTCACTTGTATGCACACACAAAATAATTTTTTATTTTTTTTTTTTTCAAACAAAGACTAGTTTGCAGCCATATCATGTTGGAACAGATTCTCATATGATCACCAAAGATAAACAATGTTGAACTTGGCCAGTACTTAGATGGATGACTGTTTGGGGAATACCTGGTGCTGTAAGCTTGGATGTGTAAGTAGTGTGATGGTTAATGACATGAAATTAGAGATCAGTTACAGTTCCAATCAAGTTTGTTATATTCACTTATGTGAAAATACTCTTAGGAAAGGTCTGAATTCACCTCTTCTCTCCCACCTCAAGCGGTGGCTTAGTAATAGGACATGTATCAGGAAATTGTTTAATTTCCCAAGAACTCATACAATCTAAATATTTTCTGGTTTTAAATAACCTGCAAAAGGCTAAGTCATAAACAAATCAATCAGTAACAAAGAAATTCAAGATTTTATTGCTAGAAAAAAGAAAATGATATATTTTTGTTGTTTTTCTTGTTTTTGATTTTCGTTTGTTTTTGTTTTTTTGGGTGGGGGGTTGTTGTTGTTGTTTTTTTTTTTTGTTTTTTTTAAGAAAATGTAATAATGCATGCCATTCTTTGATGGCACTTCTCGATTCTTATTGTAAGACACTTTGATTACTACTCTGACCAAGAGTAGTATTTCACTCAATGATTATATATATATATATATATATATATATATATATATATATATACACACACACACAGGACAACCACCATATTTTGCTCACTCATCTTTTCAAGATGAATTCAAGCTAGAAGTGATAATAAATTTTCAATTTTCCTCATTTACATTTTCCTTACTTTCATTTCTAAGTTTCTCACCCACAATTTTCTTTATCTTTACTTGCATGTCCTTCCAGTAACAGTTTTGTATTTGTTAAAAGCACTTCTTTAGATTGCTAGTTTTTTACATGTCTTATGGAATGTAATTTATTCTATAATGCCAGTAAACCTGACACTTTTAGCAGCCTTGGAAGAATTGAGGCTGATCTTTATAAAGAAAATTTACAAGCCTCATATTCCATCTTAGGTTGTCAAAACTTTGGGATGGACTGTAAAAAGTTATTTTCAAGGTCACAAGGAGTCTGTTTAGATTAGATACAGAAGATTGAACTAAGAATAAAAAGATAAAAGGCTCAATCTAGAAGTTCAGAAGATGTTTGATTTATTTTCTATGGCTCATCGACCACTTAGCTTATTTAAAACCAAAAATATTTTTTGATTGTAACTTTTTTTTCTTTTTTTTCCTAAAAAAAAAAACAAAAAAAACCACCCAATATGAATTAAGTTCATTGTGCTAACCAATTTATTTATTAGCCATCTGACACTGATTTGTAATGGTTGGGTCACCCAGTGAGGATTAAAGTCATTAACAATGTTTTTTTTAGACAAAATCAGCTATGTATGTATATATATATATATATATATATATATATATATATATATAAGTCATCCACAGGCAGTCCTGTTCCGCTGTATCACAGCTCATCAGTATGATTAGACATACGATTGCTTCTAGCCAGGATTAAAACCTGACTGAATTGATATCAATCAATGATTCTACCTCTAAGCTATTGGCGCTCAGTGGAGGGAGGCAGATTTTAGCATGTTATATACACAATGTTAACACGTCAGTAGCCAAAAGTGTTCAAATTCATTACTGAATGAATGATGCATAAATAGGGGTGAGTAGCTATTTTTAAAGCCTATCATTACTCCATAGTGCTTGATTGGTGGGCAAGAGTGTAATATATATATATATAAATAAAATAATACCAAGAGAAACAGTCTTAAAGAAACTGAAACAAAAAAAATTTATACTTATCAGAAAAAGGCAATTGAAATTTCTAAAGAATATGAAGAAAGACAGCTTAAATCTGATGCTCACAAGGTTGATTCAAGGTAAAAGGGACAGAAAATAACCATGCACAACCTACTTAGAGAGCTTGAGTAAACGGATAGCAGAACAATATTTAAGAGGTATAATAAAAAGAAAAAAAAATTAAGAAAGAACAGGAAATTGTGGAGAGTCATGATCTCCTAAGAGACACTGCACATAGAAGAATAAGAAATTGAAGAGGTGGATTTATATACTCAAATGCTTGATCTCCCTCTCTCTCTCATATATATATATATATATATATATATATATGAGAGAGAGAGAGAAACACCTCTGTCTATCTCAAGCTGTATATGTTGTGCAAATGTCCAGAAGTTCACTCATGAATGGAAGAAAAAGCCTACACACAAAAATAGAACTTCCTTTTATTTTCTGCTGCTATGTATTTAAAGTGACAATCCCAAGCAAAGGCATCATTAATTAGAGCTGCTCACTTAAAAATAATGCATAGTGCTCTTGGCAGTAGAGAAAAAAAAAACCTTCAAACAAGACATGGCATATTTTAGTAAATACTTGTAAATATAACTAAAAATAGATTTTTCTTTTTAAATTTACCCCAAACACATGCATACGCACGTTCTTTGGATGGAGATGTAGAGTATCAGGTTTAGAGTATCTATCAAAATACCTCCTTCTTTAAAGGAGTCTCTTACTTTTTTTTATGCATCATGTCCATTGAGGACATAGGCGATCATGACCCTCCACATCTTCTTGTACCTTGTAGCTCTTAAGTTTGTTTTTTTTTTCTTTTTTATTTCTCCCAAACCCTTTTCTATCATCCATTTGCTCAAGCTCATCAAGTATGTTATGTGCTTTTTTCCTCCGTTCTTTCTTCCCTCCATCTGTTCTGTGAGTATCAGGCTTACCAAGCCCTCCTTTCTCATCAAGTGCCCCAAAAATTTCAACTGCCTCTTCCTGATGTTAATTATAAATTTCCTACTTGTTTCTATTTTCTCCAAAACTTTGTTGTTCTCATGTTCGGTCTATGGTATCCTTAACATCTTTCTGTTGCTTGAAGTCTTTTTCTTCTTTGAGAAAATTGTCCAGCATTTGCTTCCATCACAAAAATGAAAACTTAAAAGATTATATGCCACTCTCAGTATTTTCTAAAACTGGACAAATTTTTAACAGTTTACTGTAAAACCTTATTTTGCAGGTGAAAAAAAAAAAATGCAAAACTCAAACTCTTTCGAAAAGATTTTGATTCAAATAGTTTTTGAGTGAGGAATGTGGAGAGTAACCAAAATGAAAAAAATTTTTCTCTTGAGACTAAATGTGAAGAGCAAAACATCTTTATCCATGGAGTAAACTGGTATGAATTTGCTGATTTCTTTTTTTTTTTTTTTCTCTAGGAAACGTTTGAGATTCTCTTATCTATTTTTTATTTATTTATTTTTTTGTAGTATGAACTTCTCTTCTGTGTAGCACATGACCAGGATCCAGCCATTTTTGTTGTAAAAAGCCTCCTTGCTAAATATCCCAAACATGACAGCAAGTTATTCATTGGTGAGTTATTCCTTTTCCTATCTTCAAACTTCCATTTAAAGATTTTATTCAAATTTAGACATTTTCATAAACCACTTACACCCAAAAATAATTTTAATTCTATTTTGTATCAACATTTATGGGAGTTTTAAGACTTATTTAGAATCACAAGATTTAAGACCAAATAACTTCTTAAAGTTAAAATTATGAAAATCTTGAATTGAGAGACATGAAAATTACCAAAACAAAAATCTAGTTTTTTTTATACAAAGAATACCAGGTTATTTGAAATTATTTCAGATTTGCATAAAAATGTGTAATAGAATTACATAGATAATGGCTGTATTTATTTGAGAGACCCTATCTGTGGGCAGAGTGAAAATGGCTTTTAAGGCCAGATTTGAACCTAAAGTCTCTGAGACACACACACTACACATATGAAACAAGCCTACAGATTAACTGTTTGCTGATGTAACTTTCCATCATATTCTATGTACTTTAATATAATTTAATTTGTAATTTTGACTTTATCTATATACTAGAAAAAAATGAAGTTATGTAATTTTAAGTTAAACCTATTTAATTTATTACTGACAAATTACTATAATGATCAGTTTTCTGTTTATAATTGTTGTTACGATACAAAATGACTTAATATTGAGGGCAAGTAAACGAAATGTTTTAATTTAATTTACAATCAGATAAATTTCACATAAGAGCAAATATAAGGTTTTGCAGTAAGGTTATTTTTAACTTAGCAAAACAGTTTGCAAGTAAATGTTTTTGTAATGAACTGTAAACATGAAAGTTAAAATGATTTGAGAGAATTACGTCCCTGTGATTTTTAGAGGCTTTTACTGTTTTCTCTCTCTCAATTTTTTTTCTTTTAGTATTTTGAGATTCTTATTTAAAAAAAAAAAAAAAAAAAATTTAATCTCTCTCTCTCTTTTTTTTTTTTTTTTTTTTTTTCTGCTAATTGTTAACTTATTATCCAGGCTCCAAAAATGTTGGCCCCAATGGGAAGATTAACAACATGGTGCGTGCTTACGAGGCAGCAAAATATGAACTCATAGCAATCAATGACAGTGGTATGAGAAGTGAGTACTTTTTGGATTTTTTTGAGAGTTTCAGTAGTTTGAATTCTTCTAGAAATTGTAACCACATCTACATTCTCAGTTTATACTATATGTAACATTTGTGCTTGCGCCCACCCACTAAAACAGTCATTTTGTGTTGACTAATTTTAAGGATCAGTTTTTCCAAACTAATAATCCTTCTCATACAATGAGGAAGTTCCGTCAAATATTATCTAAAGTTAATTTTGAGAGAAAAGTATAGGAAATATCATCCAAGCTTTTGGCTTTAGCCATCATCAGAGTAGATAGACAGTTTGTGAGATTCGTAGAACTAGTGATTTCCTCTTTGTCTGAGAAAGAATATTTGTAAGTTTGAAAAGTTGATCGTTAAAATGAATCCACATAATACATGTGTATTTTTTATATTTACCTTTAAAAAAAAATTTGTTTGTCTCTCTCTCTCTCTCTCTCTCTATATATATATATATATATAAACTTATTTATATATATATATATATATATATATATATATATATATATATAAACTTATTTATAAATGGAACTTTGTGTGTGTCCGTATTACCTATAGACTCCGAAACGGCTGAACCGATTTTCTTGAAAATTGTGTAATTTACACAAAGCTAGAGGAAGAAGGGATGGATTCAAACTTGCCTCTCTAATTCCTTGGGCTAACCTGCTATCCACTACTCCACTGTGTGTGTGTCTGTCTGTCTGTCTCTCTCTCTCTCTCTCTCATATATATATATATATATAAATAAAAACTTAATTGCCCATCCTCTGTGTCCATAGTGTAGATACACCAAAACTCTTATTAAAATTTGATACAAGTTTAGATTACCAGGATATGCTCAGCTTAGATTACTGTAAGATTAAACAAAATTTGTTTTCAGACCATTGTAAACAAAGCAGCCAAGGTTTTGGTGCTAAGGACCCTAACCCAGAAAGTCGCTTAACACTGACTTTGCAATGATGCTGCTGTGTTTCAGCTGTGAAGGGGGGGGGACTTCTGCCAACATTAATGATTGCTTTATCATAGCTCACAATGCTTTAAGCTCACCAATTGCATTGCAAGTTGCCAATTTACATAACTTTATATCACAACCATTTAAACCCATTACATGCCTCATTTTCACCTTACAGTTATAAATAATATTGAAGAAAACAAGTAATCCAAGTTAGTACTGTAAAATCCTTTTTATCTATTTCTTAGTCCTTTATCTTTTCTGTTGCCATTCATGTTTCTGTTATACACCTATACCAAAAGAACTCATTTTCATGCAAGCAGACGTGTGTGTGTGTATATATATATATATATATATATAGTCATTCGCAGACAGATATGTTTCGCTGTATCGCAGCTCATCAGTACAGCTTAGACTCCGATCACTTCCTAACCCAGGACCAAAACCCAACTGAATGTCAGTCGGCGATTCTACCCTTAGGCCACGAGTGTCCAGTAGAAGAAGGCAGGCTTTTTAGCGTGTATAAACACGCCCAATAGCTAGAGTGCTCCAATAGGCAACGAATATGGCAGCATTCACGAAATTAAACAAGGAGGCCTTACAGAAGAGATACAGAATATATATATATATATATATATATATATATATATATATATATGGGCATGTGGCTGAGTGGTTAAAATGTTTACTTTCTGACCATGAAGCCCAGGTTTGAATCTCACCAAGGTCGATTTGTCATGAAGGACGTGATCCCAATGTGCAGCACCTATGGAAAGTGCCTGAAAATACCACAGGTTGACACATGCCTTGTGAGCAAAATTGAGTAGAATTACTTTGAAGAACCGTTGATTGTTGCGCTAGCTGAAAGCCACTAGTCATTGTAACCATCCTGGCCTTGTTTAGGCTGGTGTTCCCACTAGATAACCTGCTCTCCCAGAAACTCTTACTAAGGTCTGCTCAGCATAGTTACAATATATACCACAGGTGGACTCTATGGGTATTGAACAAACACAAGTGTATCTGAGCAATGGGAATTAGCTAGCCACCCAGGTAGATGGGTATCCTTGCAGACCTGGGAATGATAACAATTAAGAGGTAGTTCCGTCATGCTCCTCTGAACCTCCAATCTCCTTACTGCCAATGTAGTTTATACTCATACCAAGGACCATATATATATATTATGTTAGTTATCCACATACAAGCCTGTTTCACTGTATCACAGCTCATCAGTGTGGCTAGACGCATCCACTCGCCTCTGGCTGGGATCGAAACTCGACCGATTTGGTGTCAGTCGAAGTCTATACTTCCATATATACATACACTTTAAGCTTGATATAAATTTTTATAAATAAAATGCAATTAAAAAATTACAATCCACTTATCTGTAAGCTAAAAATAATTTAAATAAATGAAAATGTAAATTTTTTTTTTTTTTTTTTTAATTGTATCACCCTGAGCAAGGCGGTAACGCCACTGATGTACGGGGGGCTATGTAATAGTGAAAAGATTGGAAAAGAGAAAGCTGGAAACCACATCCTAAACAGGGAACAAGGGATGAGCCTCTTAACCTGTTCAATAGACATGGGTGGAGTGTGAACCGGGCGATAGATAGATCTATCTACTCCAATTGAAAAAAAAAAAAAAACAAAGTGAGATTTTAAAATTTGAGAATATAGTACTTAGTTTACTCTAAGTACACTTGGGCAATTTATCCATCTTTGTAGCATACACTTCAGGTAATATACATTCATGTTAGACACAGTATATCTGGTAGATATGCAAGCAAATGGAAGTGTGCGTGTGTGTGTGCGTGCGTGTGTGTGACTCTCTCTCTCTCACTATATATAGATATATATATATATATATATATATATTCATATTGCCTTTTTCAGTAACTTAAAAGCATAATCTACACAATTTAATTCTTTTTAGGATTGTGAGGTTTTTATGCTATTCTTTTATCATCTCTTAAATATGCTATCATTGAGTAGCTTTTAACAAAGCAGATTTTCTCCTGTAAATAATAAAAAAAAAAATCCCTTTTCATATGTGTATCTACTTGATTTTCCAAAATTACATTTTACAATCAATTTTAAATTTGAGATACTTTATTTGTAATAAAAAGGGAAGTATTTTATTTTTTTTTTTTTCATGAGTAAATAATAGTGATTAAAAAAAATGGAATTGTTTAATGTGTCATATCCCTTCAGGACTTGTGCTCTCTACAACTTTGTTTTTAATAATGTTTGACTTTTTGCTACCTCTCCTAATCTCTTTTTTGCCAACCATTTACACAAG
The DNA here is from genome assembly GCA_037127315.1 of Ascarosepion bandense. NCBI lineage: Eukaryota > Metazoa > Mollusca > Cephalopoda > Sepiida > Sepiidae > Ascarosepion > Ascarosepion bandense. The sequence goes on along the minus strand of JBBBDQ010000548.1, from coordinate 9,887,303 downwards.
CTCATTAGGTAGGTTACTCACTCCTTTCCTTTCTCTTTCTCTCTTGCCTTCAATATGTTCTGTCAGTGTCAGATTTTCTAAGCATTCTTTCCTCATTATGAGGCCCTAACAATTTCAGATTTCTAATTTTAAGTGTCCTTTTTGTTTCCATTTTCCTTAAAACTTTGTAATACTATATAATTAGGATCTAAGTTATCTCCCTTAGAAAGTTTTGTCCAGTTCAGTATCAGTGAATATCTGTAAATTGAAGAGATCTTGCTGTTAGTTTTGTACTGCACTTAAATTCCTGAAGTCTAGGTACTATAGTAGAGAATTAATCTGAACAGTTACCATGAAAGTATTCATAGAAAAGGCACCGGGAAGCAAATTTATGGGAGTGGAAATGTGACTAAAGCCAAAATTCTATGTCAGGACCAATAATATTGGTGACTCTTTGGATTTTATCAAAAATCTCTAAATATTTAGTTTCAGACCAGGTGTGGTATCCATATTCAAAGCAAGGATGAATGGCAAACTTATAAATATACAAGATAGATTCTGGGGAGAACAATTGTCTAGCATAACATGGTGAACAGGCTTTGTTAGCAGCAGACCACGCAATGAATTCAATATAATCTTTCCATTTCATGTCAGTCGAGAATTTTATCCTGAGAAGGTGATTCAAGTCACTTTCTTGGATGTTAGCATCAACCAGGCTGATGGGAGGTAGGAAAGGGTCTCTCAAATGATTAATAGAGAAGTTTAATTTTGGAGGTGTTAAAATTAAGAAGCCATTCCTTGTTCTTGTTGCCAGCAGATTATTGATCATTAAAAAAAAAAGTTTAGTTATTTTGGTAAGTGGTTTGGGCAGAGAACTTTTCAGCACTTTATATATTAGAGATAAAATGATTCTTTCTTGTAGCACAACTGATATTACCTGTTAGTAATTTTTTTCTTTTATTTAGTAAAAAATAAATTCTTGTGGGAAAAGAAATGTTTGATACATTAGTAAGTCAGGAAATGGCCTTTCCTATGGTAAATGTTAGTAATTTTTTCCTTGTTCACTATTTCTTTCAGTGAATCCAGACACATTATTAGACATGGTATCTGCCCTCACTGAAAAAGTAGGCTTGGTACATCAAATGCCTTACTGCTGTAACAGGAAGGGATTTGCTTCTGTCTATGAAAAGGTAAGTTAAATTTTCATTTGACTTTAAGATTTGTTTTTAATTTATCTATTGACATTTTTTTTTTTTTTTCAATTATGTCAGAAGACATTAGCTGTCACTATTTCGAGCAAACTATAGAGTTCAGTACCCACTCTCTCTCAGGGATGAGCTGTTTTTCCAAGAGAATCTTTGAAAGAAAAGGATAGGTTGTGGTAGCAAAGATTGATGGTAAAAACAAATCATCTTCAAGAATCCTAGCTGATATTGAAAACTGACTTCCATTGTTTCATGTGGGCATTTACCCAGAGTTGTACATACTTCTATTGTTGTTGGGCAATCTCACTGATATATAGCAAAAGGTTACAAAGCCAACCTTCATATTATTTTTCTTTTTGTTTCTTATCAAATTCAACTCATGATTGATTGGATTATTGGGATGTCATGCTGAATAATTGTGGTAGAGTCCATCTGCTCTCAAAGTTACATATGACAGGTTGTACTAGATTGAGATTACATTGTACAGTGGTGAGGAGAAATCTGACCTTTTAGAAGAAACAAACCCGTCTACACCTTGGTTTGGAATAAGTTTCATTGACTTATTTAATAAAGTCCCCTTTTTATGCATCACTGGTGGGGATATCCATGCCCTTTTTCAAAGGGCAGTAATAAAAAGTGCACACTCTCATCTCATATTGAATTACTGTCACTATTTTCTCCTATTAATTGTAATTAGATTGAATGTAATTGCTTATTGAAGATGGATCTGGCACAATAATAAGTGAGGTTATCTCTTTTTTTTTCATATATCATTTCACATTAAGATTATAAAACGCATTAAGATGTATAGGATTATTGAGAGTAAGAAAAATTTGACAATAAAAGTACAGGATAATTATTATCAGGTTTTCTTTTAAATTCTTTTTCACCATCATAATTATTAGGATAGATTGATAATGAAAAATTGCACTCAATTTGAAAGTTGGCATTTGACATGATAATGACAAAATGTTTTTACAAATCACTATCATGAGTTTAAAGATTAAGTTTAGGTTAAAAATTATAGCATAGTAATTTTATTTTGGTGGTCAGTGAAATTCTTATAGCACAGCCTTATAAAATTTATAATTTACTGAAGCTTTTCAAACTATATATGGATAAGACGCATGGCACAAGCACATTGTTACTAAATCATTGTGCCATCAAATAAGACCCTCATTTACTTCACAAAGGAAAACTATACTGAACAACTTAACTATATTATAATGTAATATATTATACAGTGAAGTATTTTTAGTTCAATTTTTCAATAAACAATGCAAATTTAAAACATTTTTCTCATGTGTGCCCTGCAGTTTTATGGTTATGTTTTTTTTTGTTTTGTTTTTTTTGTTAACTAATTATGATCTAACAAATTTTAGAGTAGCTTTTTTGTAATCATTACAGTTTTTACTTATCAAATACAGTATTAAAAAAAGCTCCATATTTTGCTTGCGGCGATTCATAATTAGAATTCTGGTGAATGTATTTTCCATTCAATGTATCTAATACAAAAGATATAAATTTTATTTGGATTATTTTTGGAATAGTAAAATGTTGAAGTCACTTTGTAAGTAAAAACCTACAAAATTGGGTATTTCTGTAACCCCCCCACCCCAGCAATCTTTAAAACTCAAGGCTCAAAACAGCTGGCATACCGACTTAGCTGACCGTCTGTAGTCACTCTCCCACTGGCGTGACGTGGCTTCCCTGTGCCTCTTCTGTAAATAATTTCATGGCTTCTGCTCTGATGAACTTAAATCTCTGATGCTCCCTAGGTGTGAGTTTGCACGAGATACTAGATTGGCAACTAGGTCCCACCCTTTTACAGTGAAACCGATGAAATGTAACCGCAATTTCTACTCCAACAGCTTCTTTTCTCACACTTCCCGCCTATGGAATTCTCTTCCGCATTCTTGCTTCCCCGACGGCTATAACCTATAGGAGTTTAAATGTAAGGTCAATAGACACCTCCTAACACACTAACCCACACCCATTCTCTCCAACTCTCCCCCTGTGTACATCCTAACTCGTCTATCGCCCTGTGTAACCCCCAGCGCTATAGTGGCAGTGGAATGCCTTGCTTGGGGTGACATGATTAAAAAAAATAAAAAATAATTTTAAAAAAAGCTATGAATCCAATATTTGGTGTCAGTACTTATGACATCAAACTCCAGCTTTTCATATCAAGTACAATATTGATTAAAAAAAAAAAAAAAAAAAAAGAAATTAAAAATTAACCTACCCTATTAGTGTTCATGTGTTTATCAATTTCATTTGTCAACTGTTGTATTGTCTCTTTCCCTGTCTGTGTACCTGGTAAATGGGTAATTAAGATACTCTTTAATTATTGAGAGCAATGACAAAAAAGAAGGGTAAAAATTTGAGAGAGGATGAAATCTCATTCTTCCAACAAGTAATTTAAAATTCATCTCACAATTTGACTTTTTTGTCATATTCTTGACTAATAAATTTAATTTCATGTCTGAACAGGTTTTAATCATTTTCTTTGGTTCCAACAATTTAAATACATTTACTGTGAGTTTTCATTTGTTTTGCTATACTATTTCAACTTTCTGCTTTGTTAATGATTTTTCTTGTCTCTGTTTCAGGTGTTTTTTGGCACCCAGCAGTCACGGCTTTATCTGAGTGCCAACTCAATTGGAATCAATTGCACCACAGGGATGTCATGTCTGATGAGAAAAGACCTGATTGACCAGGCTGGAGGCATGTCAGCATTTGGCAAATACCTAGCAGAAGATTACTTTTTTGCTGAAGCTATTCGAGAGAAGTGAGCATCACTCATCTTCTTCATTGATTATTCTCTGGTTCCTCCTCCAATCCCCTAAGCATAGATTTTTGTTGTTTACCTGGCATAATTATAATCACTATGATGTCAGCATTCATCCCCTAAAATCAACCTTTGACAATCTCTTACTTTTTATCAGATTCTCAGTATCCTGGGTAAACTACATCCAACAGCAAGACCTCTGATTGGGAGGTTTTGAGGAGCATGGAACCACTTCTTAATTGTTGTTGTTGTTCACAGATCCACCCTGACCCTAAGTGTTAGAAATTGTTAGTTCCAGCTATGTAGGGTCAATTATAAAAGCATAAAAATAGCTTTTTATAGTAAAAATACTGAAACTAGATTGGGGGAGGGGGTTACCAATTTAACTCTTAACAAAATCCCTCTTTACATGAAATGTGATCAAGAGACTGATTTCATACAAAGAATACATATTCTATTCATACGAACCTATCTTAAAAATCCTGTCGGAATTAACCCATTTAGGTTGACATGCTGTAAAACAAACCAAAACAAATTCTCAATCCATTTTTTATAAGAAAATAGAAGAAAAATTAGCACTACGTAAGAGCATCCCTGTTCTGCTGGCGCTGCATAAGGACATCCCTTTTCTGTCAATAATTCTTGCCAGGAAAATAAAATACCTTTCTTCCTTTTCAATGCTCACCCATCTTGAATGCTTGAACTTGCTAAAACAAATTTTAGGTGGGAAAAATGTGCTTTTAAATTCAATTTGTAAATGCTTTTCTTCTCATTCCATTCATAACTTTGTGAGAAACATTCACCAAGAGTTTCCTCCCTTTACAAATTCTTCCCTAACGGGAGAATATACTATTTCTCTCTACTTTGAAAGAATGTCTCTGATAAGCTTCCATCAGTGATCTTTAATTGCAAAATTTGTATTATTATTAACTGTCAATCCTTTTAATATCTTCTATAGCTATTCACATGCTAAATGCAATATAAAAAATGAGAGCCTTTTACTTTCTATATATGATTTTAATATTTGTTGTCACTATATAAGTAATAATTAGAGCAAATAAATATTTGTATTTGTGATAACAGGGGTTACATGACAATTGTGTGTGTGAATTAATTAGAAATTATAACCTATTACAAATTGAACCAAACTGAAAACACGTAGACCAAAAATTGATTTCATCTTAAGCAATTTTTCTTAATATTCTAAAAATACCTAAAATTTTAATACCAACTTTTACTAGACTTGCAGTGAAGCTTTTCACTTGTTTTGTATAGTTTTTTATATAGTTTAAGTCCTGGTCTTTTGTAAGCACTTTAATTTTTATTCTTTTACTGAAGTTTGTATATCTTTGTTCAGATGACAAAGCCAAACAAAAAATCTCAAAGTTTAAAACATTCAAGATTAAAATGGATTATTTTTATATTTTTTCCTCAACTCACAAACTACCAGTGGTTCTGTAAGTGAGTCATTCTCAATTCTAAGATTTCCAAGAAATAAACTGAAAAATGTTGCAATAGATTCCTAGAGAAGTTTGGCTGTACAAGACAAGTGACATTGTTCCAGGTATTTTCAAGGCTGTCCAGAACCCAATCGAGTTCCCCGAGTCTCTTGAGCTTGTATGATGTTCTTACCCAGGGGATCACATCTTAAAGAAGAAATGGAAATCATGCTCCTCATAAAATTGACACTTGAAAGGTTTTCAATTGGAACATGGCGAGCTACCAAGCAGCTTCTCTTGCATGTCATCGGAGCAATTATCCTAACTGGAGTAGGCAAAAATAGAGCATGTGTTTGTTCTCAATATCCTTATAATTACACTTGATTTCCCCCAACCCTTTGAATTGAAGTGCATTAAATTACCAATGAGACTCAACTTTGCCATGACCACAATCAAGGTGAAACAACACTCAAAATGACTAGCTTCAATCTGTCTTTATGCTTTTTAAATGGCAAATTTATAATTTGTTCTAAGACAGGATATCTAAGCAATCTTTACATATTGACACACAGTGTGAGAAACATGAATGAGATTGCACCCCCCCCCCACAAAAAAAACAAATAAATAAAAAAATTAAGAGATATCATTTGTTTTGCTTTGTGCATCAGAATATTTTCTGTAATTTTTCATAGTGAATATTATCATTTCTTATGTGGTATAAGAAGAAATAAATTAAAGGACATTATTTTTTTTTCCTGTATTATGTTTTTAGTTATTTCTTTTTAGGTGCTTGTGGGTATCTCTGCTAGTCTATAATATCAAATTTTAACTGCTCATTTCTTTACATCTTCCTTATTGACTAGTAAATTTGATATCTCCTCTTTTGTCTTAATATTTATTACTCTTTAAATTCTTTTAGTTTTCTATGCTCCTTATTTTTTTTTTTTTTTTTTTTTTTTTTTTGTTCAGAATTTTTTTTGGGGTGTAGACACTACTTTTTTTTTTTTTTTTCCATCTTTGCTTTTTTTAGGGGTTTCCAGACTGTTATTTGCAGCCAACCAGGAATGCAAAATTGTGGGAGCTATTCCATTGCAGAATTTCATAAACGACTCATAAGGTTCGTTCTTTTTTATATATATATATATATATATATCATTTCTTGATTTCTTTTCTTAATATTTGGAATTTGAAGAATTGCTTAAAAAATATTTTTTTGCTAATCTTAACTCTGCAGAATCAGTTTCTTTAGAATATTTTGAATATGAATTAAACATAGTAAATGTTGTAAGGAATATTTTTACCATTTTAATTTTAGTATATTTCTTAGCCATGGAAAATATCGACTTATGTTTTAGATGGCTAAAATGATCATGTGACTAATGCTTATTAGAGACTCGCATATCAAATGTGTTAGTCTTTGCTTTTTGGAATTACAGTCCACATACTGATATTAACCTTTTTTCTATTATTAATGAAGAAAAATAATTGCAAGCTACAAGTGTAATATAATTTCTTTTTGTATGTGTCTTGGTTAAAACTATTTGGAGAGAAAAACAAAAATGTTCCTTTTTGATTCCAAGTTTTAGTGCCCATCTTAAAATAGGGCATGTTCATTCCAAAATTTTCAGTTGCTAGTTTATATAGGCAAGAAAAATAGTTTTACCTTTTCAAGAACATAAAGCACTGGTTTCTAACCTTAATTCATCAAATACTGAAGGAGGATAATGCATTATGTGAACTGTCCCAAAAAAAAAAAAAAAAAAGACTTCATATCTAGGTAATGCTATATTTTACTCCCCCAAAAACCTGTTTGAGGTATGAAAAATGGGCTGGTGCTTTGTCATGATGAACATAGAATTTAAATGTCCCCATAATTAATGTTCTTTTATTGTTCTCTAAGTGTTTTTTTCCTCATGTCCTTAACACTCAGTAACCCTTGCATCTTAGTGGCTTAATTGCCTTGCTTAGAGTAAATTTTTTTTTAAAAATTGTAAACAAGCTCAGTGGCATTTCACTTTCAACAGAATAACTTCATAAAGTTTTAAGACCCTGGTTAAATATGTTACATTAAGGCTGCACAACCAGTTCTTGAAGTATTCAAGATGGTGGCATATGATCAAGACAGACTTTGCAAATCAATAGAAAATACATTACAATGAACTTTTATTTCTATGAATTAATAAAAACCTTTATCCTGATGCATTCATGATATTTACAAACAATTTGTAATTAATGATCTTGTTAATATGCCTAATTGTTTAGATTGGCAACTGCTGTAAATTGGCTTTATGAAATTGAAGCTCAGTAATTAGTACAAATATTCCAGTTTTAGTTGTGTGGATTTTTTTTTTTTTTTTTGGTCTCTCTGCATTTAAATTTTAAAACCTTGTGATTCCCCTGTCCATTGTCTATGGCGCCACTCTCTGGTTATAACCTATTAATTGAAAGTATCTACTGGGAAATTATTTTCATTTAAAAAAAACAAAAAACTTAATGATGTTTATTTCATAAGTACCATATCCGATGGCATATAATTCTTGCCATATTAGAATGTCATAAATATGTAATAACTGCACAAAAAAAAAAACTCGTTTTAAACAAGGCCATATTGGAAACTGATATAACATTTGATATATCATCCAATTATTTTGTTCTTGATATTGCCTGTTGAAATTTGGGAAGGATTTTTTTTAACAATAACTAATAAATTATTAGTTTTAGTTTGTTACTTTTTAAAATAAAATACATCTTTAAACAACTGTATTTGATTTGCATATAGGATCCACCCCAACCCAGCTTTTAAAATTAGTAATTCTTTTCTATAAATATTTTCATGGTAATTGTTAAGATGAGCTCTTCACTATGGTACCTAGACTTTATGAATTTAAGCACAGTTCTAGACTGATGTTGAGATCTTATCAATTTACAATTGAGTTGGCTAGATGAAGCCATGAATTCTGTGCTAAGTTTCTTTTCTCACTTATAGAACTCCCTTTCAGCTCCATGCTTGCAAGCCAATATTAATCTGAAAAATTTACATAAAGTGTGACTTGCTATCTACTGTCCCTGATTACTCTATTGTTCTTGCTCCTTAGTAACATTCCTGTTTCTAATTCTTCCATCCTCAGTAACCCATTGTGCCTTGCTTGGAGTGAAATAGATAAAAACTGCACAAAAAGAAATTCTATCTTTTACATGCAAACTATTATATAATAATAACACAATATCATGACTAATCATTATTCAGTGTTATCTTTCATTCACTTTAATAATTAGACCTAATTTTACATATAATAAATAGTAAGAGACCCACTTTTCTTCCAAATTTCAGTGAATTTGTAGTAAATGCTACTGGTTTTGAACTGGGCCAAATAGGAAACCTGGATGATGAGCCAATAATATCTGATATTATGACATCCACTGATTCTGTTTTTGATAGTACCTTCTGCAATCAGAACTTGCAGAGGTGGGTTGTTTTATGCAATGAAATAGAATATCTGGTAATTTGCATTTAATACCCTTTTTTTATCCTCAACTATTACTATTTCATAAATCTGTAATAACTGTATCAAAAGAAACTTGTTTTGAACTGGGCCAAAGTTGGAACCTGGGTGAAATTCCGGTAGCACTTTATATATAGTCCAACAATATCTTAATATTTCTTGCTGAAATGGAAATTGCCATGAACTACAATGTATAAATATTGTACTGATAAACATAGTAATTGATGATTGTCACCATTCAGTTGTTTCACAAGTGTAGATTTAAGGGTTAAGAATTTAAAAAAATATCTTTTTAAATTGGAAATAAGTACTATGTTACTTTTCATGAATAAAAATTAAAGCTTGAGTATTTTTAATGTTTAATGCTTTTTTTTTTTTTTTTTAATGTTATTTAAAAGTTTCTATTATATGCCTCTTTATGTTCATGAATGTTTTTAAGTTAAAGGAAGTTGTCTTCTTTTCTCTAAGGTAAAAAATAAAATGTTAGCCTTTATTTACCTGGATGTTTTATTTTTTTGGCAGATGGTCTCAGTTGCGTACATCTATGATTCCAATGTTCATCATCCTGGAACCATTATCAGAATGCATGATGCTCGGGGTGCTTGCCTCCCTAGCAACAGAATATATGTTTGATATCAGCCCCATGGCTTTCTTTCTACTTCATGTCCTTGTCTGGTTTCTTCTCGACTATATTTTAATGCAAATTGTTGAAGTAAGTTAATTTCTCTTTTGAATTCTTTATGAAATGTTTGCAAGATATTAATAAAAATTGTTGGCCATTGGTTAAATTTAAGAGTTTATTAATCTGTTGCAATCTGTCTTCAAAACAGAAAACCTTGTGTGTATTTTTGGGCAGTTGAGCTCACTGTATATCATTTTCTTGTAGAGTGGCTGACACTCCTGCAGCACTCTGAATGATGGAATGGCCCATGGTCTGAAATGGTCTATTTAAATAAAGGATAGTAGCATTTGAGACATAATATTTGGACTGATTACTTTGGCGACTATTGCGATCTAAACCCATCCTCTTTGTGTTATATGTTCTGTCTTGTCTGTTATTGTAACTATTGTATTGTTCTGTGTATATCTGTTTAGCACCGAATATTGTGCTGAATGATACTACAGCACACTTTCTCTGTGTATTGTATCCACCTTGGTGATACAACACATTGTTTTTGTAAAAAGAAATTTTTTTTTTAAAATTTCCATGGCTATCTATGCAGTAGAATAGCATATGCTATGCAATAGTGTATAATTGTCACTTATTATTACTTATTGATTAGTACGTCTTATTTCAGTTGCTTTTTATGCGACTCACAGACCAACATTCTACAATAAAAAGGATCTGCAATATAATCACTCTTGGTTTGGCAGTTCACATTCAGTTGCCTTCTCACCCATGTGATGTGGCTTCCCTCTGTCTTTTCTTCAAGTATTTTCATGGCAACTGCTCTGACAAGCTTTTTCCTTGTTTCTTGACCACATGTAATTACATGTGCTACTAGATTATCATCAAGGCCTCACCGTTTTACTGTCAAAATAGTTAAATGTAACTGCCTCTTCTACTCTAAAAGTTTTCTCACACTCCTCGTTTGTGTAACTCCTTTTCATTTGTAGCTATCAGGGAAGAAAGCCATCTCCAAAAGTTTAAATGTAAAGTCAGTTGCTATCATCTATCTCCTTGATTCCCATCCTTCTCTTTGACATCCTCTGTACCTTGTTTTTTTCTCTCACTGTAACTTCATGAGCACCAGTGGTGGTCCTGTCTTGCTTGGAGTGAAATGATTATTCAAAAAAAAATTAATTTTTGGTGTAACAACTTGTTTTGGGCAGAGAACATGTCTTACTTAGAATAAAAGTAGAATATTTATGCAAGTAAAATGTTTGTGGGTACTAGTCATCTCATTTTGATAATAAGGATGCAATTCACAGAGTAATGTTTTTTTTTCTTTCACATTAAACTTGTAAAGCCAGAAATGCCCAAATGAGCCTTCATTTAGGTAATCAACAGTGTTAAAACCCATTACATAATGTACAGCTTCCAGAAATTACAATTTTTTAGTTTCCATAACCATATCTCCTAATTAATAATACCAAGGAAATTAAATTTGGTATGATTGCATAACAGGAGAGAGCTATGTTAGAAGAATTTATTCTCTAATTTGTATTTCTCCCATTCACAGACAATGGAATAGTTGAAAAAGGAATGACAACATGCTTTGTTCTCAGAAAATTTTTATACCGAAGACATACACACACACATATATATATATATATGTATCCCATACAAAGAATAATATACCAGAGTGTAAGAAGAAACTGAAGGTCTTAAATATAATATGGAAATTCTTCTGTGCTTCTGAAGAAGCCATGTTTAGGATTCTAGATTCAAGCTGACTGGATTCATCTGTGTCCCAAGCAAAGACATATGCCCCAAAAGGAAAATAGCAAGTCTTTAGGTTTTCTAAATTGAGGACTGCAAACCAGATTTTCTTTCTATATCTGGGGAAGATATATTCTTAAAAAGAAATGCTACTATTGACATGTAATCTGTATCAGTCAGCTGCCTCAGGCAATTGCCTGGACAGGACAAACAAGCACTTGAGTTTCAACCCCAATAAGCTTACAGACTGAATGACTGGCCACTCTCGTCACTGTATGAAGTGATGTCACTAAGTGGCCATCACATGACTCATTTGACTCATCTCTACCAAAGGGAGATAATCACTTTTGCATCTTTACAATTAGAAAGGAAAATCAATTTGTAATACACGGTTTCCAATGGTTTTTGAGATCTCAATTGCATTAACATTACATTTTCAACAATTAGGATTCCAAGGATTTAACAATGAAAATCTCTTTAGTGTTAACAAAATATTTGAGATTAAGGGAAGAAAGTGCATGTGAAATCTCAAATGTTGGTTGTTGTTTTTTTGTTTTTTTTAAACAAATATTGGTTTTATTTCAACTTGCATTAAAATTCTTGCATTATTTTTTTAAAATTATTATTTCACAATGCATTTCTCAAGCTGATTTTCAAAGTAAAGCTTTTGTTTGAAATGTTAACATTTTTCTCTCTTTCTCTATCCTTCTCTTTACAGAATCAATCCCTCCCGATGTCCAAGTTTGAGTTCCTTGTATGCTGGCTGTTGCGGGAAGTAATGACCATCTATCTAACGATACAAAGTCACCGTGATTGGACAATAGTATGGCGAAACCGGCGCTACAAGGTTCGCTGGGGGGGTATAGCTGAGGAAGTGGTCTAGTAGATTGCTTTGTAAAATCTGCTTGGGCAGAGGACATGATGTTCCCTCAAATTATGGGTAGCACTGGTGATCCGTCCTGCACTGACTTTTGGGATCTGATTGCTGCAACTCCAAAGAGTTTTTAATGACGATTTTATTGTTGGTGCCTGTGACGAATGGGTCGACCACTTGTGGCACAAAATTGGTTGACCTCTCTCCACCTCCCCCTACCCCTGATTTGACCAGTCCATTGTGGCTGTTGAACTTGATGGGGTTAAATACCACTCACCCATTCTTACCTTCCAAAACTTATTGAAAAAAAATTTATTTTTATTTAAGCATTGCGATACATAGATAAGTATGTGTGACTGTATGTGTTTGTTTGTGTATGGAAAGGTTTTCTGTGTGTGCGTGTGTGTGGATGTATATACATACCTGCCAAAAAGGGAAAAAGTGATCTCCTGAGATTTTTTTTTTTCATTTATTAAAAGGGACATTTACTTTCTTTCTCTTTTCCATTGAATGGATTTAACTTTCTGCTAAAGAGGAAGGAATGTTCAAAGACCAAATAATTGTTAGCCTTTCTTTCATCAAGATTTTTTTTAAGAAAATTACTATAAAAAGGGAATGTAGACTAATGACAAACATGGAAGAAATAAGCAGACATATTCACTTTTGCTGTTTTCAATAGTAAACAAAAGAAGAAATGAGTTTAAATTTTATGGATGTGAAAAGGAAATGATTGTGATTAGTATTATGAGTTGTTTCATGTTCATTTTTCTTTTTTTTTTTTAATAGTCTGGAAAGGTAAAACAAAAATTAATGCAAATCTGTCTCCCCATCTTCAGAATTTTTATCTCTTTGTTTGAATGTCCCTATCCATATATCCATATATACTGTTTTTTTTGTTTCTTTTTTTCTCATCTTGACTTCTCTTTTGACGAAGTGAGGTGATTTTTTTTTTTTTTTTCTATCGTTATGAGAGTAGGAGTCAGCAGATTTGTTTTATGAAACAAGTTTGAAGAAAAACAACTTTTAGAAATAAATTTTTGAATTAAAAAACAAAAACAAAACAAAAATTTTTTTTTTAATCCCTTTTTCATTATCTCCATTGATCTTCTCTAGCATATCCTGACTGGTTCATGTTATTGTCTAAGTTTATTTATATATATATATATATATATATATATATATATATATATGCCCCCCTCTTCATTTTTCCACGTAACAGACCTGGTTACTCTGTCCCAGGTAACACAAAAATGGAAAAGCTTACTGTTGTAAATTCTAAGTGTGAATGTAGGGTAGACTATCATAGTTACAAGTTATCAGTACCAAACTGTTAGAAATCTGTAAAATCATTTGTGACTGATTAATATTGAAGCTTGGTTATTGGATTGGGAAAGTGACTTTCAAACTACAGCAAAATCATATCAGCTTTTCCAACAATACTCCTGGAATCCCTCTTAATAATCAGAGGAAAAAAAATATAATGTGAGTTGAGTGAGGTGTTTTGGATATTTTCTTGGTTAATTAATTGGGATAGCGAGGATGTTAAAAGCTAATCTTGTATTTATATCGTTAGTGAGATCTTGTGGTTCCCATACCACACAATTCTTGCATCAACTGATTGTACAGAATAAAAAAAGATTCACCAACTCAACACTTCTCCCTCCACCCTTTTAAAGCATCTTCCCAGTTGAAATGGTGGCTTGCCATAGTTTTACAAACTTTATAGATTCCCCCCCTCCTCATCTCATTGGATCGCAATTTTCTCTTCTAACAGTGTGAAGATTTTCATCAATATTTTTTTTTCCTTTTTCTATATTTCTAATCTCACTGTTAGAAAATTGTATGTTTCTCCACATGCATAATGTACACACATAAATTCAAGCATTAATATTAATCTTATATTTAGATAAAATGTGATTGCCTGATCACAACCCAATTCAGATATTATCAAGTAAATACTTTAAAGGAATTATTTAATAAAATTCAACCAAACTCAATATTCAAATTCTTACAAACAGTATATAACAAAATATAACTCCAAATATTTGTACAAGGCCCAAGAGCCACTCCAGGTAAAGGGTTACAGAGTAAGAGGCACAATTTATGGGTATATGTGGAGAAGATAAGTTAACTCTAAACTTGAACAGGTTATCATAATAATGATCATGGAAGCATCCTCTTGGGAATTGGTTCCACAGAATGCATATATAGTATTGCATATTGAATGCTGGTGTTAATAAAACAGTGCTTGTTGTATAGCACATGAAATTTAAAATAATATACGTTTTCTACCTTACTGGTAGCACAATAAGTTTCATGCACAACGTGATCATCATGTGCTGAGTGAAATGCATCCAGCCTTGCTTGTAAAATCTTGTCAGTTAACATCTGATGATTACATTGTGTATAGAACTCAGTTGTGCTACCAGAAAAGAAGAAAAGTATATTTATTATGTGTGTGTGTGTGTGTGTATGTATGTATGCACACACACACACACATGTATGTATATATATATATATATATATATATATATATATGTATATGGTTATAATCCTTTGCAACACAATAAAACAACCTGGTGTTGGTGTCATTAAAAGGCAAAAAAAAAAAATAGATATTAAGCTGTTTTAGAAAATTTAGAAGATACATTCTTCTAATTAAAATTACTAGCAAACAACTTTTAAAAAAATGTTGATAGAAATGTATTTTGGTTTTATTTTTAGTGCATGGGTCTTGTCATTGTCACCTGCAGTTAATTATCAAAAACCATTTATGTATGGGACTTTATTTGAAGTTTTACATTCAATGTAATGCAGGCTAACCTTTCTGAGATGTTTATGGCTATCCCTGACCAGAAAATATTTGAAAATTTCAACTTCATGGCATGAGATATTTGAATGTAAGAAGTTTCAATATTGTGTACATTGACTTCACGTTTTTAATCACAGGTGCCAAATTGACCTACACTTGATTTGCTGGCATGAGGCAATGGAAACCCAGAAAAGATTATATACTCCTCATAATCATAGCCATGATTTTTTGTTGTTAAGACTGGATCATGATTAATCTTGCACTAGCAAGGAGGGAGTGGGTCCTGCTTGACAGAAGATCTCACTTTATCTCTCCACATACACCAATATATTGACACTCGTCTTAATAATTTGAGGCAAGGTTTTACAAGGCTTGATGCTCTTTCTGATATCCTATGCAGATCCTTCTGTTATTCAAGTACACCAAGTGTTTTATAGAGACATCATCTCTAGGAAGGTTGCCATCCAATTCTTGAGATCCTATCATATATATATATATATATATATATATATATATATATGCATACACATGCATTGTCCATTGGTTTCTGTAAGAAGCTCATCAACCCTTTGACAGGTCTTGTTTTTCATTTTGTTGGGTTGTATGCCACCCTCATCATCAGAAAAAACAGCTAGTGGGGAAGCTGGTTTAGATACCAACAACCCATCTATGTAGCAGATTGCACTGGGTTATGTTACCAGTAGATATCCTCATCCTGACCTGACATCAAACTCCAGTATTAATAGTCTGCAAGACTGCTTCCGTGTTTAGGCATTCAAATTATTTTATTCATCATTGTTTAAAAAGGATACAATGTTTGTGTGTCAATTTAAAATGAAAAAGACAAAAAATAGTTTAGCTTCCCCAACATTTTTTACAAGCTACTATTGTTTATTTACATTGTTCGGACTATTGTCCGCATCTTTATTACCATATTCACAATGTTTCAGCTTTTGTATGCTCTGACCTTCTTCAGATGATTGGAATTTTGAACTGAACTCTTTATTTTAATCACTGGGGTAGGCTGTTATTGTTTCATGATTCATGCCACTTACAAATCTATCAGTTATATTTAACCCAACTGTTAAAGTTGTTAACCACTGCTGTAGCCAGATATTGAATTTACAACTGGATTTAACAAATGTTTATATTCACTGGGCTATGTGTCCTTAAGGACATGATTCAGTGATTTGGCCCAAACAGTTGTGAATTCAATACCTGGCTACAACGGTGGTGACAAAAAGTTAGTTGAGTTAAAGGGAGATAACTGAGACATCCAAAAGTAGCTTGATTCATGGAACAAGAACAATCTACTCCAATGATCAAAATAAGGAGTTCAGCTTGAAGTTCCAATTACCTGAAGAAGGTTGGAGTGTACAATGGCTGAAACATTGTGAATAAGGCAATAAAGATGAGACTAACAGCCCAAACAATGTAATAATTACAATACATCCCAGAAATAGACCAATATTATTTAATGTAATAAAATATGATGTGTTTATGCATGAATATAGAAGAGAGAGAGAGAAAAAAAAATCTTGCCTATCTTAAAATATTTTGACTAGTAGGTGACCAAAAAATCTTATTACTTGAAATGTTATTCTTAGTGGCTACCCATGTTTGAGTAAATGTCTTTTTTAAAAGTATGAACTATGCCAGCCTGCACAATTCAGACTTAAAGAAAAGTGTGCTCTCTAGCATCATGGTGCAGGTTCAAACCATGCCAGAGAATACATTTTTCTTTAAGTCATTTGAAAAGCTGTTAGAAAAAATTAACATTGTTTGAGAAAGAAAAAAATAAACAGGGCGTCTACTCAAACATGCTTATCCACTAAAAATAAAGGCTTGAATAATAAGAAATAGTCAGATTCAAAATAAAATCTATTAACTTTTTATTACTTACCTTGTAGCTTATGACGTACATAACTGCTTTTCTTTCTCTTTCTCTCTCTCGTTTTCCTCAAATTTACAAGACTCACCTAAATCATATTGTTAATCCTGTGTGTTAAACACCCAGGATTAACATGATGATTAAGTTGGAAGATTATATATATATATATATATAAAGCCTTCAATGGCTTGAAGAAGACAATGTAAAAGTTTTCATACATTGTTGAAATAAATTCTGAATTTATAACCGTTTAATTATGTGTTGAGTTTTTTGCTCAATATTTTATATTGATCTGGATAATGTCCATTGATCTCTCTATTTTTTATCTAATTATTAATTTATATTAATTAGATAAAATCTTTTGGATTATCTTCTCCGTCTTTACAGGTCTGCCATTCTCTCTGTTTTTATTTCCTAATATATATATATATATATATATATATATATATATATATATATATATATGTAAGTTTTTTTTTGTTTGGGGGACATAAACATTGTATTATCAAAACAATGATGACTTTTCTAACACACTTCCTGCCTGTGGAAATCCCTTCCAATTTCATACTTCCTTGACAACTACAATCTTCAAAGATTTAAATGCAACATCAGTCGGCATCTATCTTGAATCCCGTTCATCTTTTGTCTTTTCTTTGATCCTCCCTATACTTGGTCTTCTCTTTCACTTGCACTCCCTATAATACTCTGTGTACTAGTGGCATTTCTGCCTTGCTTGGAGTGAAATTATTAAAAAAAAAAAAGTAGCTAGTTTTTCAGACTATTAATACTGAAGTGAGTTACTCTCCACACAGGTTTTTGCCCAGGCCTTTTACTCTTTCTTAGTCCAGCTGCTGTTAGATAATATTGTAACTTCTTGCAAATGCATGCATGGCAAGTATAGATAATCTGCTGAAGATAATAGATATCTTTACTGCTGGGTATCAGCTTTGATGCTTTGACGTAGTTATTCTTAAATCTTGGGATCTCATTACTTATTCTATGCTGCCAGCATTTCCTTTATTTGTACAAAATGGCAAGCACTAGATAAATGCTATCTACTCAATGATCCCAAATGTGAACTCATTCTTTTGATATACGTTATAGAGGTGCCCTTGTATTTCCTATTTAGAAAGCTTAAGTGAACTAAATAAATAAATTTCTTTTTAAATATAAAGAATTATTTTTCTCAAATGCCATATCCAAATTCTTTGAAGAAGAAAATTTATCTTGATTCATTTTACAAGGGAAGGAATAAAGCTTTCTCATGCATCTTAAAAATGGACAACAAATTTTAAACATTTTTTTTTTAAAATTAGCAAAAGAGATTTTTTTTTCCTTATCTCTGCTGATTTTGTGTTGTCAGTATGTTCATATTATATTTATATAATTATAAAATCACCATTCATTTTATAAGTATTGACTTGTATAAAATGTCTCTCTCGGGCAGTGAATCACCCACCTGAGCCAAATGCTGTTTCAGGTTTTGTCTGTGTGAACTTGGAAATGTTATGATAATCTAGTATGTTAATTCTTACCTTCCTGTTTGAAATTTAGCAAACCTGTAAACCTTCAAAGTATATTAGTATCTAGTGATATAAAGTCATGCATATAAGATTGGATAAGTATTTCTTGTGCAAATCTGAATTGGGTAGTATTATATTCTTTTAAAACATGTTATACCCTTTTTCTTTCTTTTTTTTTTTTTCCTCTATCTTGTTGGTTATAGGTATGCATTATGGTCCCCATTGCACAATCTTAGGTAATCTTTTGCTATTAAAATAAAATGTAGATAGTAATTGTGTTTGTGTGTTCTACCCTAAAAGTTTGGTTTAAGTAAAACTAATGTTTAAAATATTGGATTTTATTAAATGAAGCACTGTCAAATTTTGCTTGTACATTTTTTTTTTAATTAAGAAAGAAAGAAATCCTAGTCAAAAATTAATTAAAAAAAGGTTCATCTACTAATACAATTCAAGATAAATAAAAAATGATATTGCCAGTCATTTGGGAAAAAAAATTAAGAACATAGTTATATCTGAGTTTCTATAATCGCTTGCATTCATAGACGGGCTTTTTTAACAAAACAGATGCAAGTTTGATTTTTACCACAAGCTTATTTCTCTTGTTTACTGAGTCTTTGAATAAGTTGTGATTTAAAGAAAAATAGAAATTAAGAAAGAAGAGAAATCCTAGTCAAAAATAGCTTTCTTTGTGTTTGTATATAGCAAGCTGTATAAAATAATTCACTTTTGATCTTGGCTCATTTTTAAGTCTCTGGTGTTATTGACATAACTTGCTTAGCTAAATGGCAAGCCTCTATCATATTTCGATGACTTTCAAAAGAAAAATAAGAAGCACTGATAGACACACCTCTTCTCCAACATCCTGAAACAAATTGATATTCCTATCACCAAACAATAAAATTCATGACTGGCACACAAAATAAGGCAATGGCTATTACAGAGGGGAACATGGATGAAATTGTCCAATTCATCTAAAGTAAAAAGCTCCGTTCCTTACTTTAAACATCAGGTAAGCTCAAGTTAATCTAGCCTAAGTAGATAGGGGTCAAACAAGTTCAGAACATGAGTCTACCTCCCCATCATCACCCCCTCACACACACACACACACACACACACACACCTATTAAAGCAAAAGAAGTTTTGAATTGATAGTCTTGCTTTTTGTCTTCCTAATTACTTACATTCTTTCCTATCAAAGAACAAATTTCTTTTATTGCTTCTCACACCACAAATCTGTTTGAGGTAGATGCCATAGCTTACCTGATATAGATAGTAATCATTTCACCAAACCTTTAAAAGTGTGTTTGTATGTATGTATGTGTGTGTGTGTGTGTGTATGTATGTATATATATATATATATATATATATAAAACACTGCTTACAGCTGAAATACAGGCTCTTGTACAAATAAAGGCAATTAAGCAGCATCAAACCTGGTTAGTACCTAGATGGCTGACTGCTTGGGGGATACCAGGTGCTGTAAGCTTGAATGTTCAAGTGGTATAATGGATAATGGCTGGGAATTGGAAATTTCAATTCCTGTTGGGTTTTGTTATATTCACTTACGCACAAGTAGCCTTGGGAAAGGTAAGAATCCACCTCTTCTCTCCTATCCCCAGATATGCATTAATTAGTAGTAGAATTTGTATCATTTCAATCATTATCTCCAAAATAAAAAAAATTCAATCATTATCTCCAAAATAAAAAAAATTCTTACAATGTAAAAATATTTTCTGGCTTTAAATAAAAAAACAAGTCAATCACACACATTTCTTTATAGGTCCATTAGACATAGACTTTGTATAAGTTTTCCATCTGTATTTCCATACTCCCTTCTCTTTGTAATCATCCATCTTGTATTCCCAAAGTCAAATATGCACAGTTTCTATCAATATGCAATTTGATGTTTGGAAAAAAAAAGCCTCATTCAAGTTCACTACAATCTGTTTTAATTTTCTACGGAATTAAGATATCTTGAAATTTAAATATTTTGGCATTATTTAACAATCAAGCAATTCTTTGTCAGACTTGGTTTGGTCTACAGTTGCTGCTGCTTCAGCCAAATGTGATTATTACTAAACAGGGTGGGGGTGAGAGAAACAGTAAGTACTTTAATCAATGCTACAGATTATACCTGAAATGATTCTTTGCATTTGTCTACTTGTAAAATCTGTATTTTGTTTTTTTTTTATGTAAATCCTAGTTCGTCTGTGACCTTTCCATAAAACTGACCTAACTATTGTAGGTTAAGGTTTAAGGCTATTGTGTTATTTTCAGTTATTTTTGCCCTGTCTGTTTTGATTATTATTACAGTAGGACCTCACAATATTGCTATTTACTTGTATTACAAACCAATTTTTCCCATTGAAATTAATAGAAAAATAATTAAGCCATTCTAGCGCCCCCCAAACCACCCAAAATACATATTTTTCATTTTTGCTTTTAGCAGTAAACATGCATTAAGAAAAAATTAACAATAAATCAATAAAAGAGAATGCAAGGAATAACATGTTTATTTGATCATGCTATTTCTTAGAAATCAATGACATCAGCTAGCTACGCTACTGATCCCCCATCCATTACCAACCACCACAGTGTATGACGGTCACTCATACTGTGAATTTTTACTTGTACAATACAAAAGTTTTTATGGATGGTAGCTTGTAAAGCAAGTTGCTTTCACAATGATGCACTCGTACTACAAGGTTCTACTGTATTATATAAAATCTGCATTAGTCTACTTGGTAATGACTTTTATTTACTTTTCTCACATATGTCATAGAGGTGTCCTTGTACTTCCTATTTAGAAAACTTTAGTTAAAGGAATCAAAAAAACTATTAAAGAATTATTTTTCTCAAATGCCATATCTAAATTCTTTGCAGAAGAAAATTTTTGTCTCTACTCATTTCACAAAGGAAGGAATTATGCTTTCTCATGCATCTTTGAAAGAGACAACAAAATTTGGACCCTTTTCCAAAAAAATAGCAAGAAATTTAAGATATTAAAGATGGTTATTTTTAAGATTAGAGTTACTTTTCTTTATAACAGTAAATTTTTATCTGCTTGGTTTGATTTGAACACTAGCCTCAGCATTGTTTTTAGATTGCTACGGTTTTCCAGGGTTACATTTCAATCACTCCATGCTAAAAAAAAAAGGAAACATTGCTATTGAATTACCAGGTTTTAAATTTATTTGAAAAGAAAAAAAAATTAACACTAAAACAAAATGCAAGGCTTTCTTGATAATTAATGGCATTGAATTAAGGTAGATATCTGCATATGGGACTCACAGTTTGATAACAGTCCAATTAGCCATTTATTTAGATCTTTTGTATAACAAAACGTTTTTTTTTCCCCTCCCAATCTCTCTCAGATCAACTATGTCTTATCCTATCTTCATTATTGCTGTTGTATATATGGAATATATATAATCTGTTCCTGATGAAAACTTGCACACTTCTTCACAAAGAATAGGAATGAAGAACTTATTTCACATGGCCATCATTAACTTATAAATCATAGCATAGTTAGGCTTGTTTAATGTCCCTTACCTCTGCGCTTCTATTTTAGATGTCAATATAGGTAATCTTTAAAATAAATATACACTTTCTTTGTTTTGTTTTGTTTTTTTAAACAAAAAATAACTTCAGCTTTTAGATTTGATTTGTGGATGTGCATGCAGTGGAATGCACATTATTGTCTAGTCTTTGATCTGGATGCAAATTGATAAACAAAAATAAATTTAAATGAAATATAAAAAATAACTTAGTCAAAAAATTTTTATGTAAAATATTCTTTTATTGTATCGTCAATGTGATTTTTGTATAGATGGCAAAGAAAGATGGTTTTCGTATTTTTTAAAAAAGAAAAGGTTTTGCTTAGCATGTGGCATTGGGGAAGAA